>BLKR01006284.1:0-60510 GCA_011170035.1 Teleogryllus occipitalis
CAGGGACCGAAAAGGTATTGAATACCGGTAAAAAATACCGGTATTATACCGGTATTTCCAATGAAGAAACATAGCTTACCATCCATACATGTTGACGAAATAGCTTACTTTAGATAATAATATCTCAAAAAATGTTTATTAATCAAATATCGTTTCATAATTTCTTGTTAAAATTATTACTTTATATATATATATATATATATATATATATATATATATATATATATATATATATATATATATATATAAGTATATAATTTATTTATTATTAAGGTAAGAATATCCCAACTTAAACAATTTTATACAAATCTATTGGCACTAGAGACGGACAAAACTGCATTCAGTCTCTCTCGTATCTCGCCGGAACTGCGATTCTTCTCGCTGGCCGAAGAAGGGAGAAGGGTCGTGGAGGGGGAAGCGCCCAGCTAAGGCCAAGGGAGTACACTGGCGAAAGAGAATTTCTTTCTCTGCGGAAGGCAACGAGAGCCGCCGACTACGAGATTCTCGTATCTCTGCTTAGTAAAACTGCCTAGTGTATAGCAAGGATTTCTTCCTAATTAATTGATTTAAGTTATATACAATAATTGCTCTCTAGCGTAATAATGAAACGTTTCCTTATACTTTCATTATACTGAAATATTTTATCGTCGTACACAAGAAAAGTAAAAAATAAATAAATAAATAAATAAATAAATAAATAAATAAATAAATAAAAGGAGATGGCTCACAGGAACAACTGTATTAAATTCTATTATTATTGTAAATGTTTTGTGTTTGGGTGTTTACGTTTTGCATACGTTGTATGTATTGAAAACCTCCCATAATTTAAACTTCGGAAAAGCGAAATATGAAATAATAATTATTGATTCTATTGAAGAGAACCTTTTCTTAGTGTCCTTCATCGAGATATCTCCCATCTGACTTGAGAGATGACCGCCTATCTTCGTATTTCGCACGTGGAGAGGCTATCAACGTATGCGCCGCGCCGTAGGCGTAGGACCGTTTCTTCCCTTCCCGACCCCTCGTTCGGCGAACTGAGGGAGCTTTGACACCTTGAGATAATCCCGAACGCTCAGGCTTTCAGGCCCAGTTTTGTTATTGTTAAAAAATGATTTCCTTTTACTTCATTTCACAATTAAATCTTAATTATGCATTAATAAATAGGGCTAAAATAAAATGTTATTTTCCTAGTTTATATTAAGGGTTTAATATATTTTGACATTATTAACTGCAAACATTGAGAAAATTTGTAATAAAAGTAAATTGTTGTTATTATTATTATTATTATTATTATTATTATTATTATTATTATTATTATTATTATTATTATTATTATCCATTAACATTGCATGTGGGCAAGGGTTCCTTCCTACGCGGGTAGCAGACATTATAAAATGTATCTGGAGAAGCCCACTTCGAGAAGAGTGTTTCTTCCTTTTTATTTATTTATTTATTTATTTATTTACGTCAAAAAACAGCTAAAAACTGCGTATGACGGGCTATGGGGAAAAGTGAATTGTGTGCACATTTTCAAAATTCTGTGATCCCTACACTAAATCATATACTACTTAAGTTTTGAATTTTGAAAGGGAGAAAAAAAAAAAAAAACTCCCATGTAATAAAATCGATTTTCAAGGATAAACAAGCAATAAATTTTGAATTTTGAAAGGGAGAAAAAAAACAAAAAAACTCCCATGTAATAAAATCTATTTTCAAGGATAAATAAGCAATAAATTTTGAATTTTGAAAGGGAGAAAAAAAAAACAAAAAAACTCCCATGTAATAAAATCTATTTTCAAGGATAAATAAGCAATAAATTTGGCTCTTATTACTTCCTGCCGCGACAACGTGGAAACGATAATTTGAATAATTGTATTTCCCACTGAATTCTAGAAGACGTGCACAGAAAATGAAGTTACATTTATGTCCAGAAGCAAAACAAGGGGCCATCTCAGCATTTGCTCAATGGATCAGGGAAACTGGACGAAAAACCTGATCGAGATGGGGGTCATTGACCCGGAAGTGTAGTACAATAGTTGTTACAGGTTGTTTATACTTATTTATACAGTCCAAATGGTAAATAATGCATTATGTATCATTGTTAAAATTAATGTTACTTTTCTTGTGATGCTCAGTATAGTCTCTAATTGTATAGAAACAGTTATGCAGCAGAAACGATTTCACTTGGGATTTAAACTTTTCTATCGAATTTAATCGTTTAATGTCATCTGGCAAAGTGTTGTAAAATAATGTACATGTATTGTATGTGAATTTTTGTAATGAGCTGTTGATACTGTCACCTGATGAATATGATTTCTACGTCGAGTGTTATAGTAATAGACTTCGGCATTTTCTGAAAATATATTCCCGCCCTTAAGCAAGTCATTTTTTACAAAACCACTGATTCGTAAATAAAAAGACACGGTAATGGTAGAATTCCTAGATTAATGAAGATAGGCTTACAAGAATCACGTGGGTGGGATTTGGTTATTATTCGTACAATTCGTTTTTGTAATCTAAACGTCTGGGAGCTATAAGATGTATTTCCCCAGAATAGTATGCCATATCTCAGGCGGGAATGAACATTCGCGAAGTATACACAACGAGCAGTATGAAGGCTGACTGAATTTGCAAGAATTCTGAACGCGTAGCATAATGAACTTAATTTTGTGTTCAATTCATTTAAATGGACGTTCCATTTAAGGTTTGACTAAATTGAGAGACCTAAAAATTTTGTTGCATTAACATGAGTCAATGGTACACTGTTCATTTTCAATGGAGCACAGAATTGTTTATTTGAAATGGAAAACTGCATTAAAACCGTTTTCTTTTCGTTTACTATTAATTTGTTATTTCGGAACCAATTTGAAACATCTGATATTGTACTATTTACGGTTTCTTTATTGCAAAGGATATTCGTATCATCCGCAAAGAGAACCGTTCTTCCGTTTCGAATCGTCGAGGGCATATCGTTTACGTAAAGTAGGAACAGAATAGGGCCTAAAATCGATCCTTGAGGAACTCCACATGCAATGGGCAAAGAGTCGGAAAGGTGCGTACGTAATGTTCCATCATTCCAGTAAGGTATTTCAACTCTCTGAGATCGTTGTTTAAGGTACGAACATAACCAATCTAGAGCAATACCACGGATTCCATATGAAGGTAATTTTGAAAGTAAAATGTCATGATCAATGACGTCAAAAGCTTTTGAGAGATCTAAAAATAATCCAATAGGTGCCTCGTTTTGATCCAATGATGAGGCGACATCTTTAAGAAAAGAAAATATAGCTGTTTCCGTTGATTTTGATTTTCTAAATCCATGTTGGCAATCTGAAAGCGCGTCGTGTTTAGTGAGAAAGTTTTCCATTCGTACGTAAAAAAGTCTCTCTAATATTTTTGAAAAAACTGATAGAAGAGAGATGGGCCGATAATTTTGAATTTCATTTTTGTTGCCTTTTTTGAAGAGCGGCTTAATTTTAGCTGTTTTGAAAATATCTGGAAACGTTCCAGTGCATAAAGATGCATTAAATATGTGAGTTAACGGGTGTATAATGGCATACGCACAAGTCTTTAACAAAGAATCTGGGAATTCATCTAAACCGGAGGAATATTTATTTTTTAGTTTACCGATTATTTTGAGAATTTCATAGGAAGAAGTTTCGGAAACGAACATTGTGTCTAAAATTTTGGGTGCACTGTCTGTTTTTGAATTTACTTTTAAGAGTAATTTTTAGAGTGAATTAAGAGTAATTAAGAGTACTTTTAAGAGTGAATTTACTGTCTGTTTTTGAATCCTTACTATTAAGAAATTTATACTAACATCATTAATTAATAAAAAAGAGTTTATTAATATTAAAATTTTTACTTTTTAATTAAAATAAAGATTAATTTAAATAAATTTATAAATTAACAAACAAAATAATAAATTAATTTACACATTTAATGCAAACATTTGAAATTTAATTAGTATTAATATTTTAAAATATTTATTAAAATTCATTAATATCATATAGTACTATTAATATTTTTTCTTAATGAAATTTCTTAAATAATACGTGGGTGTAAATTAAACATGTTTCCTCGCGTAAGAATAGTTAATATGTCTATTAGCGTTCAAATTAATAGAATAAGGAAACTGGGCTATTATTTTCGCGAATGTTAGTGATACGGTCAAATTTAAGCAAAGAATCGTATTTTGTGATAAACACAAAGTCATGCAAGAAGGAAGTTTTGGATGCGTGGGAAGACTCATTTATGAGTAAGAAAACACGTTTCTCCATTCTTTATCGCTACTAGAAAGGACAACATCTATACCGAGAAATTCCCTAAATTTTCAACGCTGTATCACGTGTCACCAAGCTCTGCCCAGGACGTGAGGTCCAAGGTCAGCGAACGAGCTCGTGTTGATGTCTGCGAAAGATCGTTGGCTGGTCCCTCCGTCTGACGAGATTATCGAGTCGTCTCGCTGCCGAGAACGCGCGTTCTTGTTGCACGAGATTCTCGTGGGCCCCATTCTCGTTCAGCCTTTCTCGCTTACGAGAACGAGAGAGAAAATTCGGCAAATGACCGCCTTTAATTGGCACGTTTGGTGAAAAAAAGAGAGCCTTTATTTTTCCTCCTTGTATCAAAAAAATGTTTTTGGACATATTTTAAAAAAATATTTCAGGCTTGCTTACCTTAAGGTTTGAACGATTAATGTTTCGAGAATTTTTTTTTCCTTTGTTTTTTTTCTTTTCGTTTTTTCGAACGCTCGGTAATGTTCCTAAGAGACGCCTCCATTTCCACGGCTCAGAATTATTCGATGTGGGATAATATTTTCCTCTAACTGAACAGTAAATAGCGATATTGAAGCAAAATGTTTCACATACAGAAAGAACACTTTCATGTCTATTTCGTGATCAGTAGCTATGTAACTGACTGATTCTCTATAATACGAAGTTGTCGTAACAATTTCAGGAAATTGAACCGTTATTGCTTGAAATATTGCAAGTGAGAATTAGACAAAATATCTGGGAAAGCTGGGCATTGTTTCTCTCGAGCGGCCGGGGAAAATCCGCAGGCCCAAGGAACCCCAACCCATCGAGACCCAAAACAGGAAGTATGAGTCAGTGTTTTCTAAAACCTAAGGTTTGGAAATGCCTTTCTTTTGATACAACTGTGTTAATAATAGAAATAAAGTGTACGTACCTTTTCCTCTAAATAAACAGTAAATGACTCATTTGCTACTATCATGTAAATAACAATAAAACAAGCACTGTGAGGTGTTTTTTGAACTATCATACTTATAAAATTTATAAACAATATTTGTAGTTTTTCTTCCCATATTTTCCTTGAAAACGCCACGCGAAAAAAATTATTAAACTCATGACAAAGTACTGACCGTTCACAAGGAATAAGAATTACTTTAGTTGGTATTTAGACCTCAAAATAGTCGGAAGCCCCCAGAATCTCTCGCTTTAACCCTTCAACATGGGATGCCGTCCACAGACGTACCGGGGGTTTTACTTCTATCTGCGGGATGCCATCTGAAGACGTCATGACGCACCTTTTCCGCGTGCGGGATGACGTCCTGAGACAGCGTGGCCGTTTCTCTCCTCGGCGAGGGGGCCGAGCGGATGCAACCGCATTCCTAAAGGTTTTGGCGAAGGAAGTTTCCCTTCATGTAGCGGGCCCGCCAGGGCAGCTGTTCTAATGCTGCGGCGGAAGTGTTTTAGAGCGAAAGAGGAAAATTTTCAAGCACCGGGCGCTTTGCATATGAGTGAGGAACTCATTTACCAAAAACTACTCTCTACGTCAAGGTACTGACCGGAGAAACCATAGAAAGCTATCGTTCAGGAAACCCGACCTCTAGAATTCTTTCCCAGTCAACGGCAGAACTCGACCTAGCTAGAATATGTGTCAAAAATCCGCCACCCTCGGGACTCGAACCCTAGGACCTCCCGGTCAGAAACTCTGCCGTGTAAATAGTTGTTTCCTCTGAGCCATCTCAGCGGAAAAAATCGCAATGAATTTCCCCCAAATACCTGTATGATTCTACTGAAATACCGGTATTTTCTTATGAAAATACCGGTATTTAGATGAGAGAATACCGGTATAATACCTTTAAATAGAGGTATTTTACCGGTATAGACGTCGGATAAAGGTAAAATACCTCTAAAAATACCGGTATTTGACGTTTTATACCGGTATTTTTAAAGGTATTTTGAATAAAGGTTTAGTAGAGGTAAAGGTATTTCTATATCTTCACCGTTATTATTTCGGTATTCGGTCCCTGACTATCAGACAAGGTGGATATTGTAATTAGAGAAAGAACATTGCACTCGAGTTTACCAGTAAATATTTTCGATATATGTGATGAAAATGTGGTTGCAAAAGAGGCACGCAAAAAAGCACGCAAAATCTTGAAATAATTGATTTGATTTAATTGATTGAATTTCGTCAAAATTCGTCTTGCAATAGAGACAAGACGTACAGGATGTGTGAAAATAAATACTAGGAATTGTTGGCGCTCAGGAAAGTATCTCTCTGCAAAAGTTTCACGAAACTACTGGAAAATATCGGGAATATAAAGAGCAAAACATCGATGTAAAATACTTGTAAATTTCCGGTGAAAATATTGTAGAAACATTCACAAAGTTAAATCACGAGGATATTGCATGTAGGTGTTTTTTAATTTGTTCCAAATGATAAAAACATTAAAACGTGAAGATATATAAAATAATAATAATATTCTTTCTCAAATTCTGTCATCAATTATTTTAGCAATGACATCTGCATAAAATTTGGTCTTGACAAGTGTGCAAAAATAAACTTAAAGAGAGGCAAAATTACATCAGAGAACCTTGAAGTTGATAAGCACATTGTGATTCAAGATCTTGAGCTAGGTAAAACTTGGCCAGGTAAAACCTCGGCATTGAAGAATCTGAGATAATCTCGAACGACACAATGAAAGAGAGAATTCGCAGAGAGTATTACGGAACAGTGAGAAGTGCCCTGAAGTCCTCTCTGAACTCCAGGAAAAATATCTGCAATAGGTAGCTTCGTGGTGCCTGTAATTGAATACAATTTCGGAATTGTGGACTGGACTGAGGAAGAAATTTGAATCCTGGATCGAAAAAACAGGAAACTACTTACAATACATCATGTCACCCACACTCGAGCTGTTGTACATAGACTTTATGTGTCACGTAAGGAAGGAGGAAGAGGCCTCAGACAAATTGGAGCGTCCTGCCACAATGTAATAGTCCGTATGGGAAAGTATATGGTCAGCCATCAAGATGACCATTTAATGAGGCAGGTCATGAAATCTGACCGAAGAATGGGACGGGACACAGAAGCATTGTAAATGTAGCAAGAATCATTGTGAACAAGACTAGACAGGACGCGTTGAATAACAGAGACACTGAACTTCTAATACTACTTAACATAAAATTGACACGAACGACATGACAGGAAAAAATGTTAAAGAAATCGTGGAGAGACAAACCACTCCATTGACAGTATCTAAAAAGAATGGACAAGGTGCAGATCAATAAATATCAATCATTTATGTGGTTTAAAGAGGGAAGAATGAAGCCAGAATCGGAAGCAGTTTTAATAGCTGCCCGAGATCAGGCGTTGAGAACACTACATTATGATAAAGCGGTTCTCAAAATTTCCCAAGATGATAAATGTCGTATTTGCCAGGAACAAGTAGAAACCATTGATCATATTCTCAGCTTGTCCAATTCTAGCAAAGGCCGAATACTTGAAAAGACGCGACAGGGTGTGTAGTTACCTCCACTGGTAGATCAGTACCGCCCTCGAAGTTCCAAATACAGTAAAATCTGTCTAATCCGGAATCTGTACAAGCCGGAAATCTGCCTTAACCGGAAAATTTCTCCGGCCCGTGAAGTTAATAGGGTATTTTACACAGCATAAAACGGAATCTGCCCAACGCGGAAAAGGAACAGATTTTTATGTCCTATAGGAAAAATAAACCTTTATAAATAAAAATATAGGAAAAATAAACCTTTTCCTGTGAATTTATTGCAATCGGCAGAGACACGCGAAATATTCTTAAAGGAATGAATGCATCTGTAAATCTGTTTTAAATGCTCTATCTCTGTGACATGCGATTTAGTCGTGGCCCAGCCGCACGGTGAGAGAGAGGAACTTCAGTTGTCAGCGTAGAATTCGACCTTGGGGTCGCTTGTCTCTCCAGGCAGTAGGACGAAGGGGAATTCCCTTCCCGACTTTCTGCGCGTGGGAAGGTGTTCAAGCATGGCTTCTGTTCACACGTCCTCCACCCCGTGTTGAAAATCGTAACCCTTTGACCAGAGACGAACTGCTCAAGGCCATGCGAGGGTATCAGAAAGACATACTCAGGGCTGTGACGCATTGTGCTTTGAAAGTCAGCGATCAGTCCGTCGACAGCTACTAGACAGTGAGGTATGTAGTGTTACGAGGTTAACAATGGCTAAAAAACACAAAACTTTAACTTTAGATGAAAAAGTAAAACTAATTGAAGCAAGCGAAACTCAGAAGCTCTCAGTAAAAGCTCTTCAAGAGTTATTCAAGTGCGGGAAGACACAGATTTACGAAACACTCGAAAGAAAAGCTGAAATAAATGAGAACTGGATGAAAGGTATGTAAAGATATCCAGTCTCTTACTTCATTCACTTCGTAGGTTTTTTTTAAAATTAATGTTGAACACTTGTCTCTATTTTTGACACGCACTGATCGTTAACATTACTCTGTAGGACATGGGTCGATGAAAAGGAAAATTAAAGCGAAGAATGACGAAATCAACCGACTTACATGGGAATGGTTTGTGCGTGCTAGATCGAAGAATATTCCTATATCTGGTCCAATGGTACAAGCTAAAGCTAAAGAACTTGCAGAACAACTCGGTGATTTTTTGTTTAAGGCCTCTAATGGATAGTTGGTAAGTTTTAAAAACCGCCATGGAATAGTGTGGAATGAAATCTGTGGAGAGTCTAATGATGTTGATGTAGAAAAAGTTCAGGAATGGAAAATAAAAATTGCCAGTATAATTGAAGGCTACAAACCAAAAGCTATATTCAACGGGGATTAAACTGGATTATTTTTTCGGGCGTTACTAAATAAAACACTAAATTTAAAGGGAGAAAAATTCAAAGGAGGCAAGCATTCGAAAGAGAGATTAACAGTGTTTTTATGTGGGAATATGGAAGGAAATATGGAACGACCTCTAGTAATCGGAAAGTCACAAAAGCCGAGATGCTTTAGGAACTTGAACGTGTGCTCGTTACCGGTTACCTGGCGTGCCAATAAGAAGGCGTGGATGACAGCCTCGTTGATGGAGGAATGGCTTGTTTCGTTCAACAACCGAATGAAACTGAAGAAAAGAAACGTGTTGTTATTTCTAGACAACGCTATGTGCCATCCGCACTTAATTCTGTCAAATGTAAAATTGGCGTGGTTCCCTGCCAATACAACAGCCATTACGCAACCTATGGACCAAGGTATAATTTACTCCATGAAGAATCATTATCGCAAGTTTTTGATGCAGTGCCTAATTGGAAAAATGGAAGACTCTATTAATGTAACTGAATTGTCGAAGTCTCTTACAGTTCTGGATGCAATTCAGTGGATAGACAAAGCCCCAGATCATTCAAAAGTGTTTCAGACTGGCAGGTTTTTCAACAATTTCCAATGTAGACGAGTTGCCAGCAGATGATGACACTGAAGATGCAGTCCGAGATGTAAATATGTTATGCGCAATTATAGGGGAGAGTACTGAAGATGTAAAGATGTATTTACAGATGGAGACATTGAAACTGAAAGTGACAATATCATTTCTGAATCAGAAACTGAAGAAGACACGGCAATGGAAACAAATCCCTCTGTACATGACTATTCTGAAGCCCTGCAATGTGTTCTGCAGTTAAAAAAGTTTGCACTCACTTCTAATAATCCAGAACTATTTCAGAATTTTTCAACTGCACAAATTGTAATTGAAAAAGTGATAGTTAGTGGGAAAACCAAAAAACTTTGGATGAGTGTTGGAAAAAATAATATTTAGAGCACAAATTGTAATTTTTTTTCTCCATTTTCAGAAGTATGTTTAATCCTCTTTTTTGTTGATTTTTATACATAGGTTGTAGACCTACATTACTGTATTTTAATAATTACAATAAATTTACTAGTTTCAGGACGAAAATATGCCATAAAATAGAAACCCTGCACAAAACGGAAAGCTTCCTAAACCGGATTTTTTTGTCCTGATCGATTCCGGTTTAGCCAGATTTTACAGTACATGCCTGAAGTGGAACGAACACTCACCAAAACCGGTGGCATCTGTTGGACTGTGTTCTATATTGTAGGACCAAATAATTCAAACTGATTGCACGATGGCAGCAAACAAACCGGCTATTTTTATCAATGATTCGAAGAAAAAATCGCGGCAACTTGTAGATGTTGCTGTGCCGTGCGATCAAACGGTCATCACCAAAGAGGCAGAGAAACTCTTAAAAACAAGAGTTTGGAAATCGAGATCAGCCGAATGTGGGGCGTAAAACATAGGTTGTGCTTTAAAAAGGACAGTTCAGGTTATGCTTTAAAAATGTGCTCAGTTTCGATAGTTATCGGAGCTCTGGAATTTTTTCCGCAAAAGTTTTGTAAGAACTTGGCTAAATTCCCAGGGCATTCAAAAGGCTGGGAAGTGCAAGACATTGCTTTTATTGGAACAACCCACATTTTGCGCAAAGTATTGTAGAGGCACCGATAGTCCCTAGATCTGCTCCTTAGGAAGCAGTTTGCAACCTGGAGTAGACTTTATTATCAATCGACCCATAATATCTTTAGTCGTGAATTAGAGGAATAATAATAATGGTAATGATAATAGCTATAAACATAATGATTATTATAATAATAATTATAACAAAAGCCGGGCCCCGTAACGCAGACGGTTGCGGCAATCGTCGTCTGTGCCGAGGAAGTTGCAGGTTTGAGTCCTGCGTAGGTATGGTCCTGTTTGAGATTGCCTCATCATCATCCTATCAGCTCAGAATTTATAATTCAAGGCGTAACAACATTGTTTGATTCAGGGATCCAGCAGAAAAGCTGATTCCCATGACACACGTTAATCTCTCTGGAGTAAATATGACTGGGCCTCCGAAGATAACGTGTAGCGTGGTCATAAGTGGCCAGTACGCATACAATAATAATAATAATAATAATAATAATAATAATAATAATAATAATAATAATGATAATGATAATGATAATGATAATGATAATGATAACAATAAAACACTAAAAATTGAGCTCTCGAACTGTCTCAAGGGAGTTTCGAAACTTCTCTCAATTTTCGAAACCTCACGGTTGCCATCAATACATACGCTCTTTCCATTATCACATTTTCGATAGGTATTCTCAAATGGTCCTCAACAGATTTAGAGGAAATGGAAAACAGGTGTGATTCCAAATGACACGTGTTGGTTGCCACCACCCAAGAAGCGCTATTCAGACAATGACACTATCGCGACGAATGGAAGGGTGTGATATCGCAAAGTTGACAAACAATCACGCTAAGCTGATAATAGCCATGAGAAAGCATTTTGCAGGGAAAGCGATTACTTCTCAACTCCACATGGGAATATCACACCTATATGCCCCTACATCTAAAACAACAAAATATATCAATCCAAAAGACATATTTTCAACAAGAAATGATTCCTGGAAACAGAAAGCCCTCCACGGTGCATATCCTATTGCAGTTGCCAATCCAAATGTTGACGGGGAAATGTCGTACATATTGCTCAGGACAGGATATTTGTACCAGTAGAGTGAAGTCTTTATGGTAGCAATTCAAGATTACATTGTGCCAACTAAGAACTACCTTAAATACATAATTAAGTACCCAGAAATATATAATGTGAGGGTGAGATCATGAAACCATTCAGCATATCATCTCGGGCTGCAGTGCATTAGCCCCAACAGACTACAAAACTGGACACGATATAGTGGGCCGGATCATCCATGCCAAGCTCGCTAAAAAATACAGACTTCTGCGGGACACTGATACACCGTACTACCAATATCATCCAGACGCGGTGCTTGAAAGCGAATCCCGTAAGTATTACTGGGACCGCATTATTCTGACAGAACAATCCACCAAAATACAATTAGACCCGATGTTAAGCTCTGGGATAAACCTGCCAGGAAAGTTTGGTTTATCGATTTTGCAGTTGTCAATACCAGTAATATGATGACAACATATCAGGCAAAAATCGATAAATACCGAGAGATAGCTTATGCAGTGAAAGAACAATGACATGTTGCAGACGTTTAAACTGTTCCAGTTGTCCTATCAGCAACCGGAGTCGTACCAAAACTTCTTAGCAGATCTTTAGACGACCTAGGTATTGACAAGAGTATTATCATAGCTCTTCAAAAATCTGTCATCATCAGTACGTGCTCTTTGGTCAGTAGATTCATGTATGGACTTGTGGGATTCTGAGGCTTTTAAATTTTGCTGTTATTCTGTAATTTAAATTTGATATTTTATCTATATTAATAATAATGAATCGCCGAGATGTATGTAAGCGCATAACTTTCGAACGACCGCAGCAAATTGCATAATTCTCTTTTTGTGTGTTCGTTATTGCCAGGACAATGTATAATATATTTAAAAAATCGAACAGAAAATTTACAAAAATCTCATAACATGAAAAGTGAGTGAGTGAATGAGAAAGAAGACTGTGAGGGATCATCAATATATTAACAAATTATTAAGAGAAGAGAGAGGAGAAAAGAAAGAGGAGAAAAGGGAGAAGAGAAAAGGTAGAGGAAGAAAGACTGAGGAGAAAAAGGAGAGGAGAAAAAAAGATATGGGAAAAGAGGAGAAAGGAGAGGGGACAAAAGTGGAGGAGGAAAGGGATAAGAAAGACAAGAAAAGAGATAACAAAGAGAATAAAAGAGATAAGAAAGAGAAGAAAAGAGATAACAAAGAGAATAAAAGAGATAAGAAAGAGAAGAAAAGAGACGGGGAAAATGAAAGAGGGGAAAAAGTGTGAAAGGTGAAGAAGAGAGATGGAAAGATAGAGATGGGGAAAGAGAGAGAATGGGAAATAGAGTGGGGAATAGAGAGAGTGGGAAATAGAGAGAATGGGAAATAAGAAGAAAGTGATGGGAGTGAGAGGGAAAGTGAGAAAAATAGAGAGAGAAAGAAAGGAAGAGAATGAAAGAACGAGAGAAAATGTGTTCAATCTCGCAATCAAATTTCCAATCTCGCCACCAAGGCGCAGCCCTTAAAAGCTGTCTACCCGCGCGACCACCCAGAGCTTACTTTCACCAACCTCTCACAAGTCGCTCTCTGTGCATAGCGGCGCGCTTCTACACTTCGGAAACTACTACAAAGGGGCAATAAAATCATTTACAGCGTCTTCCGCGCAAACCGCCGTTCGCACCGGCCCACGCCCGCCCAGAACAATGACCGCCGCATCTCGGCGTCGCCAGCTGGGGTCTAAGCCCTCATTAGGGCTGGGCTACCCCGGCACGCGGGGCCCTCACCCCATCGCTCGCTACCTGACAAGCAACCAAATGTGTACAAACATTTCTGGGAATCGCTTCGGGCCTCCCTCGCAAAAATAAGCCCGTCAATTTATCTCGCCGACGAAGGTGCACTGCCGGCGCGCCGCTCCCGCTCCTCGGCCACCTGCATGCCAGATGCCTCAATTCCGTTGAAATCTCAAATACAAACGGGCCGCCATCGCGGGCACCCCACGTGCCACCGCCTTTGCTCCCAAACGCCGCCAATGTCACGTGACACTCCCCCCCCCCCGAAGGCACATCACGAATTGGGAGCCGATCGCGGGCACTCCAAACTTTCCCGCCTTACCATAGGCCCAAGTCACAGCCACGTGACTCTCCCCTCCAAGGCCTCAATCACATCCGCAATAATAAATACTGCGACTTGGCTCACACAGAGAAGACACCAAACGACAACCAGACAACAAACAGAACAACGACAGACAACAGGAAGAACAGACAGAACAGACTAAATAGAACTTCTCTAACTACATTGCTCCGAACTTGTCAAACTGACTCGCAAAACTCATCAAGGTCGACTTTTCCTGCCTCGCCTATCAAGGCGATTAGTACGGCCATATCTAACCTGCCTCAAATTCGTGCCACTCGCGAGCCGCAGCCGCCACTTGGCCGAATTCACGGCAAACTCCACCACCAGCTCCGGTCATCTGAGTCCGCGCCCATGCCAGTTCGCACCACCGAACTGCCTGGAGCCTACCTCAGCCCGGACAGCGACATACTCAGCCGAGTGATTTGGGTTGCTGCCTTCCTTGCTTCAAACTGTAAGTAAGCTGCCAAGTGTACTTCAAGAAAGAAGAGCAATCATTAACTTCATAAACTATCAATGGTCCTCCTGCTTTTTATAAATCAAAATCAATTGTACTCATAATTATCAAGCAATTAAATTTATTTATTCTACTTGCATATTATCTATCATTGCCCTAAAGGCAAACAATCCCCTGAAACCCGTTCTGATCCCCGTATGTAGTCGCACTCGCAGCACGGCAACTCCCAGGCTGCATCTGCTACAAAATGAAAGAGAGAGGGAAATAGAGAGAGAAGGAAAGGACGAGAGAGGGGTTAAAGAGAAAGGAAGAGAGAGACGGGGAAGTCGGGGGAAAAGGGAGAGAGGAGAAAAAGAAAGTGAAAAAGAGGGAGGGCGAGAGAGGGAAAGAAGGAAGAGGGGAAAATATACGAAGAAAATACAGAGGCAAAAAGAGTGAAAAAGAAATAGGTAAAGAAGATATAAAAAGAGGGGAAAACAACGGGTAAAAGAGAGAAGTGGGAAATGAGAGGGGAAAGAGGGAAAGGGGGAAGAGAGAAGAAAAAGAAAGGGAAAAAGTTGGAGTGAAAAGAGAAAGAGAGAGAAGAAAGAGGAAAAAGGAAGAGGGCAGAAGAAAAGGTTCTGTCGGGTTCTGCTAGTACCTATTGTAACGAATATTGCATCTGCCGGCGCCACCACGAACTACATGGTATCCGTGGATTGCGACATCTGCCGGCGGCCCTCGAACTAGATGGTCCCGGAGTGTTCGCGACGTTTATCGTAAGTTCCAGTAAATTTTAGACGGCGCCCGCCGAGTATAAATACTATCT
Source organism: Teleogryllus occipitalis (assembly GCA_011170035.1). Classification (NCBI taxonomy): domain Eukaryota; kingdom Metazoa; phylum Arthropoda; class Insecta; order Orthoptera; family Gryllidae; genus Teleogryllus; species Teleogryllus occipitalis. The sequence continues at coordinate 15,148 of BLKR01006284.1, forward strand.
GAAGTCTGAAGTGGAAGCTGAGCTGTGAAGTGAGTGCATCGCGGTGAATAGCAGTGCAGTCGTTGTGCTCAGTGACGTGAACTGTGGTCAGTGCAGTGGACTGTGGTCAGTGCAAAAGAAGTGAACAGTGAAAATAAATAATTAAGAGAAGTGTAGTGTAAATAATCAAGAGAAATGTAGTGTAAATAAATAATCAAGTGAAGACAATCTGTAATCAATCAAGTGTTCTCAGTGATCATGTTAAGAAACAAAATAAACGTTTTTGTTAAAATAATATCTGTGTTTTAATTCACCACACAGAATCGTAACACTAATTATCTAAATAAAAATGAATCGTCGAAATGTATGTAAGCGCATAACTTTCGAACGACGGCACCAAATTGGATAATTCTTGTTTTTGTGTTCGTTATTGTCAGTACAAGGTTTGTATAAAAGAAAAAAATTAAAAATTCAACAGATAATTTTTAAAAATCTCATAATATGAAAAGTGAATAAGTGAATGAGACAAATTGTGAGAGATCTTCAATATATTAATAAATTATTAAAAGAGGAAAAGGAGAGGAGAAAAGTGTAGAGGAGAAAAGAAAGAGGAGTACAGAGAGAGGGGATAAGAGTGAGGAGAAAAAAGAGAAGAGAGATAAGAGAAGAGAATAGAGGGGAAAGGGGGAAAAGCGAGAAAGGAGAAAAAGAGAGAGACAGAAAAGAGAGAGAAGGGGAGAGAGGGAGAAAGATAGAGAATGGGAAATAGAGAGAATGGGAAGATAGGGGGAAGAGGGATAGGGGAAAGGGAGAGAGGGGGAAAGAGAGAGAGGTGGAATATTCACAGCTGCAACTAAGGTTGGCAACAATGTTCATGTAAAAGGTAGGACACTCGATAAGCCCCCAAAAACAACAAAAAACAACGCATTAATATATTTCTTTTTATAAATAATTAATTTGGTCTAACATCAGCTTTTTTTCTTTTTCTCTCCATTTGCGATTCGAGTGAAAATATGCGTTCATAAAATGCAGATGAAGATGGTCTGAGGGTCTCTTTTTTATTTTAGTTGCTAGACAGAGCCACTATCATGCATGTGTGTGTCATGTGCATGTGACAGCGTTCAGAAAAAGGATATTCATGTTTTCTATTCCGAATTAAACTCTTGTTAAAATAGAGCATTCGCGTGGAAGTTCACGAACGGCAGAGTCAATTGTTGCACAACCCCCTGGATGTGCCGTGTAGCTGTCGTGGTGCCCAAGAGAAACATTATCGATAAACGGGTGTCGTAGGATATTACTACCTATACCAGAATCTCAGACTAGTAGGACGTAACATGGAATACGATTACTTTGTGGTGATCCCCACTGCGCCTCCAGGTACGTATCGGGTGGTCGTCACCCTAAAATAGAAGCAGGACTCGTCACTGAATATGACCCTCTGCCAGACTGCATGACTCCATGTCCGTGGTTCCAGTCACTAAATTAGTCTAGCAACGCTGCTGGAATGTGACAGGTGTCGTGAAGATAGGTGTGCGGCGAGTCCTACAGAATGAAACCCTCTGTTAAAAAGTACCGGCACTTACAGAATGTGCCAAAGCAACCGGCAGAGACAGCTCTGCCCCAGACTGAATGGCACCTATCGTCCACGTTCATCTTTTGTTCGCGCGTGATTGGCAATCCGTGGTTCATCCCTCCCCGTGGTGTGTGTCTGACGTTCAAATTCTGCACGTCGTGTGTAACTAACTTTCGGCGGGCGATAGTGGGCGAATAGTGGTGTCCGCAAGACCAGTGCCCCACGCAATACGAAGGCAAATCCACGCAGCCTCCCGAGGCCCCCTGATGCGGCCTCTCTCAAATGCGCCTAACTGGGCAACCTGCTGTCGAACGCCTTGCCTAGGCGTAGGTGCAGGTGTTGGTCTGATGACACTACCCGACGTCGCAATGGCTGGTATGAGCCCTCGTATCTCGGTCAGAGGGCACCAAATCACTCCGCTGCCCCCGACCCCCAAGTGAACGCAGGACCCTGAAAAAGAAATCATTGGCTTAGCTGCTGGTGTGCAATGTACTTGCCAAGACTGCAGCGGAAAGTTTGAGTACTTTTGTGTGCAGCGCTTTTTGAGTGCATACGACTAAGAGTAACTTTGAGGATATAGGAAAAGTCTAAAATGGAAAGCAGGCAACAAACATCTTCTGAGGAGACAAAAAAGTATACATATATAAGGCTAAAAGAATAAGACCAATGAACATCGTTAATCGAATTTCTTAACTACGCTCCGTGAAGTTCCAAAAGTTGTACCCGAGACCCCATGGATTCATGGTTGGGTGACCGTCTGGGAACCCCGGTCACCCAACCGAACTTTTTGCCGAAGGGATAAAAGGCCTTGACTGACTGCGACGTGACGAGACAAAAGGATTAAAACTTAACAGAGGAACTTCAGAGATTATACGCTCAATGCCCAAGAAGGGCTAAGGGACTTGCTGCGAAAAAGACGCAACAAATTTAAAAAAAAATTAAGAAAAAACAGCTTGCCGTTCAAATATAGTGTGAAAGAGATGTGGAGTAAAAAACAGTAGCCTGAAGGTGTCTTTAATGCCAAAGCATCGTGGTTAGAGCTTGCCAAGAATGTTCTGACACATTTCCGATTGATTATTTCGTGTTTCCTGGCACGGTAACTGGTATGGTCATTAGACCCGTGTTTTGACGGGCGATATGGCGGTGTTCTTTTCAGGCTGGGTGTTGAGATCCGGCGCCGACCTACACGTTGGTTTGCGGATTTTCTAATCCAGGTATCTCCTACCAATGGGGCACCACCAAGTCAGGTCAAGCGCTACGCTCTCGACTGACCTTTCTCAATCCACTGCCGCCAACTGTGGGCGATGGTGATACTCCCAACCGACAAGCCCCAAGCACTCAGCTGGTCTCCCGATTTTTCTCTAATTATTCCCCATTACTTTCTAGATATGAGTATATTTCTTAGAAAAATTATATTTATCACGTTCAAATGCGTTATATATATATATATATATATATATATATATATATATATATATATATATATAGATAAGCCTCAAACGGCCAATATTACTTATATAGTACTTGTTTTGCATACGGTCGATTAAAACGGAAAATTGTTATGACGAATGGTCGCTGATTGATCTCGTATTCATTTATTGAGTAGATGGAATCTGCAGGATCAAAGTTTACTGTTTTAATAGAATACATTTTGTAATAGCAAATAAATGCATTTACGTCACAAAACGGAAGAAAGCTCATTTCTTTAAGACCATCGTACAGAGCATAAGTACCTAGGGAGCTGAAACCTGGACATTGAACAAAAGGGATAAATGTAGGTTGATGGCCCTTGAAATGGACTACTGGAGAAGGTGCTGCCGAGTGTCCAGGATGGATCACATTAGAAATGAAAGAATTAGACAAATGATGAACGTGGAGAGCAGCATCTTGGATTCAATTGGAACAAAACGATTGAATTGGTATGGACATCTCCAACGTATGGGAAGCAATAGGTGGCCTAAGAAGATCTGGGCATGGACACCTCCAGAGCGGAAGAAGCGTGGAAGACCACCAAGAAGTTGGAGAAAGGACATCCAAGAAGAAATGGAGGCAAGAGGCCTCAAGGATGGAGACTGGGAAGATTGGAAGAGGTGGAAACTAAGTATATATATATAAATATATAACTATATATATAAATGCATTCTCTATAAAACATAAATGCATAACTAACTATATAAATGCATATATAAATAACATATATAAACATATATAAATGCATAAGTATATATATATATATATATATATATATATATATATATATATATATATATATAAATGCATTCTATATAAAACATCAGCTGGGAAAACTACGATCCATCACTGATGCTACCTGAAAATTATGACACCAATTATAAAAAAATTTCAAAATTAACAATCCTTTATAACAATCTTTATATATCAATAAAACTTGAAGTTAATCTTTTTTTAAATGTTGCTTATACATACACTTATCAATATAGAGAAATGCATGTATTCCTGCAAAGAATCGATGTTGAAACTTTTTAGGGTACCTGGTATCGATTTTTTCTTTCCAAACGTCTCTCTGTTTGTTAGTGAAAAACGCTTGCTCCTAAAATTGTTGACAAAATTTTCACCAAAATGAATATTCCCCAATCGATCGACTGAGATCGTAGTCCCTTGAATTTGAAACGGATCTTTTAATTTTTGGTGGTACTTTACAATGAGCTGCTAGGATATTTTTCAGAATTTTCTCAAAATGGCTCCAATTTACTCTCAAAATGTTTAACCCGGTAGTGGATGCAGGTGGTCTGAGAGACCCGAGAAGCCTTTTACTCTAATATTGTGATTGCAGTTTGGCAGACCGTGATCATTGCTTCCAGGTACCTTTTCCTTCCACACATGAGTCACACTTCTGTTGAGAAAGTGAGTATTGTTGTCCTTTTTAGCGGTGAGATATTCCAAAACGTTGCACGGATCCCAGACACCACCTACGTGCATTCGTGCAACGGCTTTCGTTCAGTACTTTACCCGCCTTAACAAAATATTAGTGTCAAATGTGCAAAACGATTATTTTTTTGAAACATTCACTAACATTTTGTAAATCATGCAATGAAAGAAAGTTGTCAGATATGTGAAATATATGAAATACACTGAAAATAATATTTCAGTCTATTTCATTTTTTCAGTTTTGTTAATTTGCATACAAATCATTAAATACAGTAATTAATTATTTAAAAATATATCTCATTATTAAAAATAATATCTATATTTTTTCTGGTACACTCTTTTGATCGAAATTAAATTAAGGGAAATACAAGCAGAAGGGTCTGTGAGACCATAATGAAATAAAGGTAATGAAAAAAATGTACACCTCTCAATAACTATTTATATGAAAAATGTTTTTTGGTGGAAAATATTCAGACACCAAAGCACCATATCTATGAACCAAGATTTTTTCAGTAATGGAAATCAGTCGACTATTTCTGTCGATTTCTGCAGAAATTTTCTGTCGCAGAGAAATCGCGAATTTTGTCCATGTTTATCCCGATTTGGAGCACGGAATTCTGCGTCCCTCCTGTCACGCGTGGCTCGGCAGCAGCGTGCCAGTGGCTCCGCCGACGCGACGCACGTCCGGCCGGCCGCTGACCCTCCGGCGAGCGTCCCGCCCACGCCCGCTGACGCGGAGCAGCTGTGACTCAGTCCGCCTGCTCCGATTGCGCTCGGTGACAGCCAGCGAACGGAAGGGTTCGAGGCAGCGGCGTAGGAGGTGTGTTTTCCGCTGCCGGCAATACAACGATTCGTTCCACTTCGCCCGAACGCATAAAGCAGTCCCGAGCACCGCCGCAACTCGGTCGCGCTCGACTTTCGCAACATATTACAATTAGAGATGTAACACCGACAATAAATCATCGATGTTTCTAAATGTGGATGTTCAAATCATCGATGTTAATAATACATCACTCATGGACGTTGTAAAATTATTTTAAAATTAATACTCGCGGTATTGTTTACTAATTCCGGGCGCGCTAAATGCTGTCATTAGTCCCGTAAGTCTAGTGCGTGTTTTTATCGGAGGTAGCTGTGATCTTCCCATGTATGTGTGAGGTGATAAGACAAGGAAGAGGAAGGACACATCGTGCGCAGTCAGTGGCCCATTTGTTAGGACATTGCTCTGACATTCGCCTGGTGTTGATCGGAGAAACCACGGAAAACCAGCGATCAGAGCAGCCGGTCGTTAGAATTCTCCTCCAGACAGCGGCTGAATTCGACCTATTGCTCTACCACTCTCAAAAGAACCTTCCACTGCGCATGCCCGAATGTAGCCTCCGCCTCCAAAGCTACTAATATTTCCTCGCTCGCCTGAGCTCTTTGTCACAATATAGCTCTCTCTATCTCTGTCTTTCTCTCATGGGTCGCGCAGAAATTCAACACGCGAGTTTGGCGATAACGCACTGATGAGTGAGAAGGATCAGACGAAAGGCAGCTTACGTGCTTCTACAGTAGGGGTTGTCCAAACGATCAACAGAAAATAAGCCGTGTCTTGTAGGAGGGTTTCGGTCTCCAGTCCCGGTTTTACCGTGGCTAGTGCGCAGTGACAGTGTGTTTTACACAGTAGCTGATGTTATTGCCAAATTTTGTTCACGATTGTGCTTTTTATAATGGCATCTTCTTCATCGGCCAGTGTGTCGAGTGACAAGCCAGACATCGGCCAGTGTGTCGGTCTGAGAGGACAGGCGCGGGAAATCGCGTATCGAGTGGTTCAGTACTTTCGCCAGCTGGAAATTACATTAAATTTGAGCGATGGAAATGTAATGCAGATGGCGAGTGATGCGACAGGTATTTCGGAATCCACAGTGAAAACCGTAATTAGGGAAGGGCGTGAAAGTGTAGCGAAGGGTCAGCTCACATTTTCAACTCCCAAAGGAAAGAAAATGGAGAGAACAAAACTGATTGAAGTGAATTGTTTCACAGATTCTGCTATAAGGCAGAAAATTCATTATTTCTACACTGTAAAAAAAGAATATCCTACAACTGGAAATCTATTAACAGCACTGAAGGAAGGCGGAGTTATCGGCTGTGGCAGAGCATTACTCAGAATGCGATTACGAAAGCTTGTTTTTTTTTTTTTTTTTTTTTTTTTAATTTGTTGCGTCCATTTTGACGCAACGCGTCTCGAAGACCCTTACGGGTCGTTGAGCGCTTTGCGCTTTGCGCTGTGGAGTAATCCTCCGTTACTTTGCGCGCTTTTTGGAGTAATTCTCCATTATCACTGTCAGGTCGCGTCACGTCGCAGTCAGTTGTCAAGAGGACCGCCAGGTAGCATCTCCGCGTACGCGCCTCCTACTACGCGCTCCTGCGTCACTACCCAGCGGCCAGAATTGGGAAGGAGTAAGGATAGGGGCAGGGTTTAGGACACTTCACAAGGGTTGGACTAGCCCTTGTGAAGCAGCCGAACTCGTTTTGTTGGAACAAATTTCACATGAGATTCGACGGGAATCGAACCCGGACCTCAGTGGTGAAAGGCTTGCGACTTTGCAATGAGCCACGAGGTTTCAAGTGGAAAAGATGCCAGTCCAATAGAAAACTTCTCATCGAATGCCCCAATACTGTGACATGAAGTATGCGTTACTTACAAGAAATCCGTGAGTACAGGGAAGAAGGGTTTCACTATATAAATAGTGAATATCGATGAAACATACATTCAGGCATCACATGGTGTAACATAGTGTTGGCAGTCTGAGGAAGAATGTGAAGTTACCAAAAGAGTAGGCAAAGGACAAAGATTAATTATTGTTCATGAAGAAGTGAACACGGGTTTGCCGATGATGCCTTGTTGATATTCTCTTCGGAACAAAAAATAGGAGATTATCACATGTCAATGAATGCAGAAAGTTTCACCAAGTGGCTGAAAGAGATCCTAATGAGGCTGCCCCGTTCCTCGTTTATAGTAATGGACAACGCAAAGTACCATTGTACCGAAATTGACAGAAAACCAAACGCTGCTTTTTTGAAAAAAGATATAGTAAAATGGATAAATAATCATGGAGTTGCTTTTGATCTATCACTTACAAAAGCCCAGATATTACAAATCATTCAAAGTATACCCACTGAAAAACGATACGTCGTTGATCAAACATCATTGAACATGGCCACATTCCTCTCCGTCTTCCACCGTACCATCTAGATCTAAATCCAATAGAACTTGTTTGGGGATTTATAAAAGGCCGCGTGGCAGCAGAAACAATTGGTACATCCTTAAAAGAAAAGGAAACATTTTGCAGAGAAGCATTTGCAAAATACAGTTCTGAACAATGAAAGAAATGCTGCGATCATGTGCAGGGAATAGAGGCGACATATAATAATCCAGACAATGTGATAGACCAACACACTGATGAATTCCGTCATTTCTTTAGACATTCCTGGCAGTGGGAGTTCTTCTGAAGACGACGAGTGCAGTGATGACGAGTGATGGTCAGTGCGATCGCTGAGTTCTGCAGTCGCCTCTCCTTGTCGCCTACGGGCTCCCTTATCGCCGAGAGGGGAAATCTCAGCTGCCGCAGGGTGCAGGCAGCCTCCGAGACTTCACCAAAGGTACGTCCATCATGATGGTTTCTTTGCGAGCTGTTCAGCTATAGCTATGTAGCTAGTGTCGAAAATCCTGCCACCGTCGGGATTGGAACCCTAGGATCTCCCGATCAGAGGCACTGCAGAGACATCACTTGCACCCTGAGCCACCTAAAGTTGGTTAATGCCCTTACGAAGGAGAATTTACAATGACAGAAGCTGTATTATTAATTTATAATTAAGGTTTCACCGACAAAACACAATTTTTTAAAAAGGACAATTAACAACTAGTGTTGCTCCAACAGCGCGTACTTTCTCGCATTATTTCCAAATTTGCAATTTTCGAAAATTCAGAGAGTTAAATGAAAATGAGACCCACGCTATTCTTTGAAGCACGTCTTCTTCGTTCTATCCGTGGGGGGAAAAAATTAAAAATTAGATCAGTTTTTAGAAAAAAATGTTAAAACTTGTTTAAATACCCTACATTTCACGCCAAATTACACGAAAACTACTCATATTTTCGAAAAATTGAACGTAAACTTATTTAAAAATCAGTCTAATTTTGCACTTTTGCAATTTTCAAAATATCAGGGATTTCAACGATCATGAAACTTGCAACACTCTCTTAAGTGTCTTTTACGCTATCCGAGGACAAAGTCTGATAAAAACTTTGGTGCCATTTTTGTGAAAATTTGGAAATTTTTTAAGACCCTCAAAAATCAAAATATCCATTTGAAACCCCCCAATCCTCGAGTTCATCCCCGACAAAGCATGAGACGGCGGCGCGGATGAAAGGAAGGCTTTTGACGAGACGGCGCAGCGGGACGAAATGGTGACGTGGGACGAGGCGGCGTCGGACGAAGAGACAGTGGCGTAGAAAGAGACGACAGCGCAGGACGAGATGGAGGCGCGGAAACTTCACACAGCGCAATGAGTTCTGAAACATAACGTATTTCTGTACACGCAATGCGCGTGCCGGTTTGCTACTGTCATTCTGACCGTTTGTTTTCGTATGTTGCACGATTGGCCATAGATGCTCCTAACGGGTGGGAACGTGCTTTTCGGTCGGTTCACAAACCTGCAGAAATAAGACTCACACGCTTGACGTTGAGTCTCATGAGGAAGTCACGTGATGACGACAGTGGTTACCTAGTGAAATGCAATAGCAGTAGCTATTCTAGTGGCGTATTCATTTGTGGCCACCAGCTCGGAATGAATAAATTAAAGGGATAGAGCGTCATATCAGCTGAGCGCTTCTACCACGTATTTATGACACTCAAAAGGAAAAGTCATATCATTAAAAGTATATAGTAATATAGATATCGGACTCAAAAATACCGAAAGTATAGGACTGAAACCTGGCGTTCGCTAATTACTCACGAGAGAGATCGAGCAGCGCGCGGGTGGCAAGGCCAGTAAAGAGTGGCAATACTTTTGCTGGCGATACCTGTCAAGTACAAAGCAGCGACAAAGCATGAGACGGCGGCGGGGACGAAAGGACGGCTTTTGACGAGACGGCGCAGCGGGACGAAATGGCGACGTGGGACGAGACGGTGTCGGGCGAAGAGACGGTGGCGTACAAAGAGACGACAGCGCAGGACGAGATGGAGGCGCGGGATGAAATGCCGACGCGGGAAGATACAGAATCGCGGAACGAGACGGCGCGGCGCAGGAAGAAGCGGTCAGTCAGGAAGACACTGTGACATCGTCGGTTGGTGCCCTAACAAACTGGAGGTTGCACCTCCATCCAATGACGGAAATGTAATTTCCAAAATTCAAAATACGAATGTATAATAAAAATGTAATCAAATCAATTAAAACTAAATTAAATAAGTCTATATTGAAACACTACTTACATAATTTTATGCGTAGTGGCCGTGTTAGGTATATACTCGTGGTTCTGGCTGTAATTTCTACTGGGCACTGAAATTCGACTCCAGCACATTGTAACTAGCACTATCGCTTCCACGCGTGCCACACAAATCAAATTATTTTAATTCGAAAATTTCACTACCCTGGTATATTTTGTAATAACAATCCTTCCACACAAACGGTCGTATTCCCATCAACGCTCTCAAACTGTAATGGACTGTAACTGGCCTGCAAGGGGAAATATGCAATATGCATTCATCGTGAGGCGCAGAAATAGACTTCCTTCCAGAACAGCCAACTATACACGAAGAACTCATCGACTGTAAAATTTGAATAAAAAAATCTAATATCAAATGAAAACAAATACTTTAAACATAATAAATAATGCATTAAATTCCGTCAAGCAAAATTCATAATCTTACGTTGCAGCGAGCCAGGCGAAAACAGAATATTGTTATTCCCTTGAGATTATCTCGATCGCCGCGCCCGACAGCGCCACCTTGCTGGTTGCGCCACCAAAAGGCCGCATGCTCCTCTATTAAATCGAAGGGCCAAAGAGTAAATTGAGTAAAGCTCAATAGCCAAGAGCGTGGTGCAATACCTGGCCAAGTACGAGACAAAGGAGAGGGCGCCAGTTCGACGCTCTTTGGTTTCAAAATGATTTCATATAGATCGATATTGCTGCAATATATTGAATGTCATTAAAAGAAAATGTATGCATGTAAGATATTATAAGATCTTTTTCGATTATCTGAAGATTCTGCAACCGAAGCACGAGCCACCACTGCACTGTGCCACGGGACGAAACGGCGACACGGGAAGAGACGGCCAGTTAGGACGACACTGCGGCACAGGACGAAACGGCGACACGGAAGAGACGACGGCACGGGCGGCGACGGCAACTAAGTTATTAAGGAATACGGAGGCGACTACTAAGATATTACAATTAAGTTATTTGGTCAATATAATTATACAACTTGAACATCTCATTAATACAATATTTTTTCTATATTTATATGTTTTAAATTAAAATTTTAGTCCACATTTTTCTCCATATTCTGAACATTTTTAGTCCATTTAGGAAAATGTTTTACAATATAAATCCAAGCGCTGATTATTACAATGCTGGAATTTGTCACAAAAGTTGGAGAGTTATAGATAGAAATAAATGGAAATTTCTAACTTCACAGTGGTTAAGTTTAAATAAAATTGATTCTGTGCAGCGATTATGAAATATAAGAAATATATTTGTGAAGGAACAAACTTTAATTATACCATTAACAATTTTTTTACATGAAAACTGCCAGTGACTTTCTATAACTAGTCTAACAAAGTGCCATGCACAATCCTGTTGAAGCATTTCTGTCAACAAATCTTGTAGAATAGCATTATTTAAAAGAAGATCTTCAGATGCAAATAACAATCACTTCTTCTTTTCGAGAAAGTGTCTTGTGTATTATTAGATGATGAATGATCAAACATTCTCCGCAGAATAACCCTGGCAACCCGTAGAACCCACTAATTATATCCCATACTCAAAATGTCATCACCCTTGCAACTCCATGTCGCTACTCACATGTACCAATCAATGATCCGCCCAATTTTATCCTACGCTTCTCCTAACTAGGCCTCACCCAGCAAATCGACCCTTCAAAAAATGCAGATTTTCCAAAATAAATTCCTCCGAAGATGATCACATTTCTCGAAAAATAAAAATATTTTAGTCAATACTTCTTTGGCATATTACCAGCCCCTTGAATCTGCATTGTTGAAAAATGACGAAAGGTGCATTTCGATAACGCGAACCGTTTAGAAGTTATGAGGGTGGCCCATAGTTGGTTGGACTCACTGCATATAACTGCTTGTTAGCCCTATTTTTTTATGCTTTTTCGGTTTGGTGTTCTGTCTTTAATGGCCCTATAAATTGTACGGAAAGTGAACAGCATAAAATTATTAGATTATTTTTTCTTTCTACAGGTCTTCCAGATTCATTTATAGACTATGGTTACCGTATATTCCGTAATACCACATGAGCCCCAAATATTGAAATTTTTAAAATGTTTAATTCATTCGTACTATTTTGTCAAAATAAAATTGCAAATTGCCTAATTAACTAGAAAATTATCTTGATGATAATGTTAAAATTGAGCTATCACTATTTTCTTCTTCCTTAAAATCATCATAATCGTGATTTTCATTTCCACTATCCACTTAATCATCACATGTTTCTTCCTTTTTAATCTTCCTTGCGTACTGCGTCGTCCTATGACTTTTAGGCTCCTCTATCTACCGGCACTGTTCCGCTATTCGCCTGGTGTTGATCGGAAAACCACAGGAAACTACCGATCAAAGCAGCCGGCCGCTCGAATTCTCCTCCAGACAGCTGCTGAATTCGATCTAGCTATCCAGTTAGTGTTTAAAATACTGCCACCATGGGAACTCGATCCTAGGACCTCTAGGTCAGAGGCACTACAGTGATGCTCCATAAAGCTCGCTGACACACTGCAGAAGAACACAAAGACAACTAGCTCATAATTTGAGGCTGATTAAATTCTCTATTCTCAAATTTTAGGCGTTTGTAATTTTTTCAAAACTCAGTGTTCACCCAGCTTTAGAATAAAGCCAGCTGACACAAAATCAAAAATTAAAGTTTGAACAAAACTGCTTACACACACATTTTAGGCTAATTATAGACTCACAAAAAATGCTAATATTATTTATAAATATTAATCTCTATTATTGTAAATATAAAAAATTGCAGCTCTCAGATCAGGCAGACTATTAAACAACTAAAATTTTTGAACTAGCTAGCATAACACAGTTTACTTTTAACATATTATGCATGCAATTACGTACTTCCTGTTGATATAGCCTTTCAACTAAGTGCTCGTCAACTTTATCTAAAATTGTTGCAACAATACAACTCAACCGGTACACACTTTCTCACGGCATTCAACATCAAATCAGTTTAAAACTAAACAGCAGAACACAATTTCCTTTTAACACGTTATGGGTAATATTATGTAATATTTGTAGATTTAGTCCTTGAATTAACTTGCACTAAATACGGTCATTTGCCGCATATTCGTTCTCGTAAGCGAGAAAGGCTGAACGAGAATGGTGCGCACGAGAATCTCGTGCAACGAGAATGCATTCCCGAGAACGAGGCGACTCGATGACCTCGTAGCCGGGGCCTCAGACGGAGGTGAATGCCAACCGTCTTCGTAGATATCAATGAGCTCGTCGAGGGACATGATCCTACATCCGGGCGGGATGCGTGTTGACATGACATACTGCGTTGCAAATTCATCGAAATTCTCGGAACAGATGTCATCCTTCCCGTGATTTTGAGTTTACCACATAAGATGATTTCGTTTAAGTTTGATCATCGCGAAAACATGCATTAACACTCGCGAAAATAACAACACAATTTCAGCTATCATAAACCAGTTTTTCTGTAATATTGCGTAATCCCCGATATTTTTTGTGTTAATTGCTAAAGCGTCAAAAGAGTGCCACAATTGATAACTAAAATTGTAACAAAAATTGACATTGAGCACTGCTGAATAGACTTTTCCGCAGAAAACAGATGCGTTCAATTCAAAATTAATAATTGAAAAATATTTAATTTATATACACATTATTTATTATTCTTTTTATATTATTTTCAAATTGAAAACTCAAAAATACATTGAATAAATATTCAAAGACTTTGTAAACTAAATAAGAACTTGGAAAATAACATTTTGTAGCCCTGTTTGTTAATTTATATTTAAAATTTAACTGACAAAACGAAGTTAAAAATAATACGTTCGAAAACGAACTGACAATTACATTACATATTTCATGTAACTTTTACAAAATTGATTGTAGTACTGCTTCATTCACAAACAAATCATCCAACACAAATCATCGATTTTAAAAACATCTACTTTAATGAACTGATGTTAAAACAATGTTTTTCTTAAAACCTTGCAGTGGCAACAGTTGTTTTTCTGATTCATTTCAGCCCTTTTTCACTTTTCTTGTTCACTGACAAAACGTAAAAATGTAACAGGCGTTATGTTTTTTTGATTATTGCGCCAGGAGTGCAACTATTTAATTTATCCCAATTAATTAAATTATTTTATTCCCAAATATATTACTCAATATTTATACTATATATTTTCAAAACTTCACATACAAAAGCAAAAAATGATGTACGGAAACCTCATAAAAAGTCGAGTAATTACTATAATAACTAACGTGATATCAAGCAAAGACATCGGAATTTTATTAAATATGAAATTTTTGAAAACATACTTGAAATTCTGACTTTGATCTGGTCTTTCACGAAAAAGTATACACTTTCTATTAATTTATTTAAAGTTTATTTGCGGGAGTGCAACATTATTATTTATAACATTTATGATAGACCTTTTAATTTCGTGTGGAGAAACTCTTGCTCTACACTAAGCAATTTTAATCACGAACCTCTTCCGAGCTTCGGCTGGCTTGGACCGCTCACGAGAATATGCTCTGTCCCTACGAGATACGAGAATCTCGGGATTGGCCGCTCTCGTTGCCTGCTCAAGAGAAAGAGAATCTCTTTCACCGGAGCATTATCTCTACCTTCCGTTGGCGGTTCCCCCTCCACGGCCCCGCTCCCTTCTTGAGCCAGCGAGAATGACTCACAGCTCCTACGAGATACGAGAGAGAATATTGCTGGTTTGTCCGTCTTTAACTTGAACCTTTTACCATGCGGCAACTTTTCAACTCGAATTAATTAGGAAACTATCGAGCAGAGTACGGTTTCCTTTTAACAAATTATGCGTAAGATTACGTACTTTTTACCGAGGCTATATCAACAAATAGCTTGTAATTAAACGTAGTAAAAATTAAACTGTGTTCTGCTGGCTAGTTTACATTTTATTAGGCGCTAAATACCGTGAGAAAGTGCGTACTTGAGCAATTGGGTTGTATTATTGCAACATTTTTTGCTAATGTTGATGAGCACTTAATTAAACGATATAACAACGAATACTCCATTATCATATATATTATTGTGGCGTCATAGGATTAGACAACCCCATAACGCCACCACCACCTACGAAAAGAAGCCCACGAACAGAGAGGAGTAGGGTACGCGGCGGAGCGATGTTTTGTAAACGCGCCATTTACCCACAGCTTTTCGAACTCTGACGCCCGAACTAGCGAATGATGTTTTTCCGGGAGGTCACAAAAAGAGGAGAATATTCACCCCTCCAAAATTTCCCCAGGCGCGAGTACCACAAGTATTGCGGCGCGCCTCGGAGGAGCCCTCTATGATTGCAGCAGCGACGGCGACTAGATTGAGCTCTCTTTGATTGCAGCAGCGACGGTGACTAGACTGAGTTCTGAAGGCGATTGTAACTTGACAGCATAGGAATTTATTTTAACTTGGTAGTTAAAAGTTAGCTTGAAGTTAGCTTATCTTCGAAAGTGATGTAATTAAGAAGTGGAGTGCAGGAACATTCTTCGCATTAACATTCACAATATCTGAGAGAGCGAGTGAAGTGACTGTTTGACTTCGAAGTAATTTCAAATAGGTAAAATTCGCGCAGAAGGACATTAACTAAATCCAGCATCTCATATTGCACGCTGAGACCCCACACGCACAATGTGTGGTAGGTAGGCCGAGCATTTAAAGCATAACTTCAGCAACATTAATTATTCGAGGCTGGAAGGGCGAACAAACTTGTACGAGGGGCGGCAGAAGAAGAAGGACGACCCCAGGAAGAGCGAAGCATAGGTGAGAAAGATTTGGACTCGGACGAGAATCGTACGAGTCCGGAGAACGGGAGAAGGGTGTGGAAATTGGAGGCTTGGCGGAGTCCAGAGTTCGAGAGAAGGAAACTGGTAACGTCGTGGGGCAGCAAGCGAAGACGCGTGGCAACGCGGGGCTGCGAGCGGCAGAAAATCCCCAAGGTTACTTACAGGCGAGCGATGCGGAGCTGTTGAGGTAAAAGAACTGGCAACTTTTATACGGCGATCAGTTGGGGAAAGAGAATAGCAGTAAATACACGACAATTCGTGTTAAAAGTGAGTGAAAAGTCCAGCATAGGTGGGAGAAGTATTCCGAACGATGTGAGTGGCAGTTTCAAGTTCATTTACTGCGCGTGTTATTGAATTCATTCAAAGAGGCCATACCTTGTACAATTTTACATAAATAATTCATGATTTTCACATGTTGTACAGTTGATGTTATCTGGAAAAGTCATAGTTTATTGTATTGTGTTAAAAGTAATTGTTTTCTGTGATATGTAAAGGGGTCAAATTTAAGTAACGTGTATGTTACGTTTTATTGTTTTTTTCTCTTTAAAGTTCACAGTGTTATAGTGAGTGCGAAGCCCAAGTCTAGCACCTGTGAACGGGATACCTTAAAACAAGTGTAAAATTCATTTTAAAAGCCGTGCACGGAAAAACTAGAGAGTAGAAAGAGTAAAATAATGTGGTAGATGAAAATTCAGAAAGAGGAATGAGCAAATTGTGAATTATAGTTGGTGAAAGTGTGTTCAGGCAGTCGAGGTGACGCCAATTTTTTGTTTTGCCTTGTTTTCTGTTTTTCTTTTGTGACCAACTATTTAAAGTGCATAATCCTATTATATAATTGTGCCACTGTGATTTTTTCATTGAATATATGCTCATTTTATTCGTATTTTATCCGATTCATTGTGTCAAGGGTTAAGACCTTTCTCATACCCAAAAGATCCTGCTTCCTAAGAATTTTAAGCTCGCTTCACGAGCATTCATTCTATCACGCTCTCCCCACGTGTGGAAGGTAGTAGGCAGGTGTGTTAGAATATATATATATATATATATATATATATATATATATATATATATATATATATATATATATATATTGAGACGAGCTCGAATATATGCCCTGGTAACGGACCGAACCATGTGTAAAAATTCCCAAGATACCGTCTTCGGCAGTTCGCTAATTTGAACGCGGCGCGAGAACCCCGTCACTCTCTGACGTCGACCGCGGCCGCGCCGAGCGAAACGCTTGTCCACGAATAAGAAATTCGAAAGATAAGCTTGGGAACGAGATCTTGTGATTGGCCGGTATCCGAAAAACGAGGGAAGCCAACGGCAAGAAATTTTTTCCGTTGAAAGTTGAAAGACTCTTAGGAAAATCTCGGAGGAGGACGGATCGCTGCGGAACGCGTCTCACCAATCACGTCAAAACCGTTATAAGTGATGGTTAGTGAAGAGAAACCGGTCGCGGGTCGCTAGCAGTGAACTTCACGCGAGATTGTTTCATCCGAGTACGGGAAGAGAACGAATACTGTACTCGTTTTTTTATTGATAATTCACGACGGAAAATAAACGTGTATCAGTGGGAGCGAATTATGTGAATTCGGTGAGGGCTGAATCGGACTCTTTTCCGGCGTACGCCGAACAGTTTTCTGCATCGCCGCTACGTCACATCACCGAAGCAAGGAGCCAAGGCGATAACCATTCCTGAAACACCGCCAGAGAAGCATTTGTGTTGAGGAAGGAAGACGGGCGCAGAGGCGAGGCCGAGGCAATTCTCAGCCGAGAAAACTGGTGCGGAAACGCAGCGGAAGGAGGGGCGGAGGATCGTGGAGGCCAGGCTACCCCGGCGCGTCGCCAGCACGAGCCGTCGCTACCAGCGCGAGAGCCCGGAGGTCGCGTAAGGTGCGATCGCCACGTTCTCCAAACGCCGAGGCGCCAAGGCGCCGCTCGCAGCACTCGACTAGGCCAGTTCACGTAAAACCCCATTGGAGAAGCGTGAGTACCCGTGCGACAGAACGGTCGCAGTAACGAAAAAGATGTAATCGAACAATGTTAAACCACACTATTCTTTTAAAAGCTTTTCAAATGTTACGCATTTCAAGCCACATTTGTGAATGCTGGCGTGTGGAACTCTTGAATGAAAGCTATGTCAAGAACATAAGTGATTAATTTGCTTTAAACAAGTCACCCAGTTGATTGAGTGTTTAAAGAGGTTTATAAAGTGTTCAAAGTTCATATAGTAAATTTATCTGCAGTCTGTGCTGAGTTTTCTAAGCATTGGTGGTTGAAGTGTATTGTGAATTAAAAACCACTTTTAAGAAACGAAAGCAATTTAGCGCAGGGAATTTAAAAATTTGTGTTCTTTGTGTCCTTAAGACGAAGGTATTCCTACACCAACTGGTGCACGAATTACAAAATTATTTAATGAATGATGAAATAAGGTGTTTTTTATGAGGTAGCGATAATTGCTTCGAATATGCATTTCCGAGCACGAAGGTTGTGTTCTAAATGTGATTATTTGTGAAGGGTTGTTATTTTTGTTGAATTTGTGTGTTGTGTTTTTTTTGTTTCTTGATTGTAGAATATACAGCCTTGTATGCCAGAGCCACAAGTGTTTTGCTTTGAGTACAAACCTGCCCGTATTCCCCACCCAGGTGCATTTTCAGACATAAGCCTCATCAAGGCAAACGATTCGAAACAACTCGAGAGGTCTGACGTCGGGACGGCAGTGAACTGTCGAACGACGCCGGTAACGCCCACGCGATCTCACACATCCTTAGGGCTAACGACTCCTTATCGCAACAGAGTTGTATTATGCGCGGCGCGTCGGAGGGAAGGCCACGACGTGTGTTCCGTCGCAATATATATATATATATATATATATATATATATATATATATATATATATATTGTAACGGTACGTCCTCCGAAATAATAATATAATAAAATAAAATACTGGTCATAGTATGCCGACCGCCGCCCCACCCGCTTAGGTGCGTGGCCGCGCCGTTCAAAAGGTTTTATGACCGTCCCTGGGTGCCGCGGACTCAATAGCCTCTCCACACTAAACGACAATTATCGAGGCCAAGCCCTACCACCGGTCTCTGCCAACCCCTCGTCATCACCCCCTCAGCCGAACCCGGAGACATATTTATGACCGTCAAAAGCATTGTGCTACCGAGACGCACCGGCGCGTGCCGCGTCGAGTCCCGCGCTCGCTGGGTATGCCTTTTGAGTCCGATCCACAGACGTGCTGATTAAAAGAGCATCAAAATTCGTTTTGCTCAAGTGTTCACCCGGGAGAGAGGCACCAGGCAGGGCAATAAAGCAATAACGTCAATCAAAGAACGGCCTGGGCTAACCGTCGCCGGCACCCGAAAAGAAAGGAGTAAAACGCCGTGACCGAGGCGCGAAGGCGGGGAAACATGTGTCACCGTCTTCGGACGTGCCGCGCCAATATACCACCCTTTCGTTATGCGCACGTGGTCACCTGTGGACTCGCGAGACCTACTTTCGAGCATACAATGCCGCACATTGTCGATGCGAGCTCGCGAGCCATTGGCTCAAGTGCCGCCTCTTTAGCGAAGGGCGAGCGAATCGAAGACAGGCCCCCGGTCCGTGGAGAGGGAAGAGGTGCCTTCGTTCGTGGTAGCGCGCCGCCCAAAACGGACTGGTATCTAGAGATCGGTGAGAGAGACTTGTATCTAGAAATCGGTGAGAGAGACTCGTATCTAGAGATCGGCAAGAGACACTTGTGTCTAGAGATCGGTGGGAGACACTTGCTCTACCGCGCGCCGCATAAACTTAATTAGTCACGTGAGCTGAAATGATTACTCTCAAAACGTGCGCTATTTGACTTGGCGTTTCATACGAGATTTTTGCTCTGCGCAATGTCACATCATCGGTGAAATTCATTAGACTCGCTACCGGAAGGAACTTCCTCTCCGGAGACCGCAAGCCGAGCGCGGAATCACCATTGTTTACGATCGGCAACGAGACGTTGTGACCTGGGTCGCGTGTCATGAAATGTGGACGACGCCAGCGCAGCATTGGGTCCAGAGGGAGCGTGTTGCTGGTGGCTTCCGCCTGAGTACGCGCCACAGCCGCCCGACTCCAGCCCGGGAATGCATCACTCACCACTGCTGACATCACGCCTCAGAAGAGCACCAGATAAGTAGTTTTGTGCAGCCAGGTGACGCTCAGCCCTTGTTTCCCGCGTAAGTGCGGACGAACTTTAGATATTCGGAGCTGTAGCGGATGTGCCGGTAATCAGGCACGAGGGTAGCGGCCAAGTACTTGTGTTCAATTTTTTGTATCAAATTTCATTTTAAAGTAAATAAGAGGCCGCCGATGTACAAAAAAAACATGTAAATTCATTTGTAAAAATCATTGTTATGCCAATCATCATCATCATAATCATATTTTAGAATAAGTAAATATTATCTTGAAATGCCCATCTGTGTATTATTGAGCATGCAAACCCCCGACCCACCGCCGACGGGTTACATTATATATATATATATATATATATATATATATATATATATATATATATATATATATATATATTGAAAGGAAACTGTTCTGCTGCCTAGTTTATAAGTTATTACGATTTGAACAGTCTGCCACAGTGTACTTGAAAGGTTGGTTTCTATTGTTGCAACATTTTTTGCTTAAGTTGACGAGCACTTAATTCAAGGGCTATATCAACAAATACTACGTAGTCATATGTATAATATGTTGAACGGAAACTGTGTTCTGCTCGATAGCTTAAAAATCATTATGAATTGAAAGGTCTGCATGAGAGCTTACTTGAGCGGTTGGGTTGTATTGTTGGGACATTTTAAGCTGAAGTTGACGAGTACTTCATTCAAGGATATATCGACAAATAGTATTTAATGTTATGAATAGTATGTTAAAAATGAACTGTTTTCTGCTCGTTAGTTAAAAAATTATTACAAATTGAATGGACTGCCTCGAGTTGAATGGTCTTGCAATTTGTTATTACGTTTTACAATAATAAGTAATAATTATTAATAATATTAGTAATTTTGGCGAGCCTGTAATTAGTCTATAATTTGGGTATAAGTAGTTTTGTTTTAACTTTAATTTTTGATTTTGTGTCAGCTGGCTTTGTTCTAAAGATGGCTGAACATTGAGTTATGAGAATACTACAAGAGCCTAAAATTTGGGAATAGGGCTTTTAATTTGCCTATACTGTAACAAATTTTTACATTTTTCGTTTAAATCAATGTAACTACATGTATTCTATTGGATGTTACAAAAGTAGATCTGTCATTTGCCTACTTCGCGACGTGTGATTACACCGTCACGCATCCCTGGGAATATCTCAGTTTACGGATAAACTTCCCTATTGGTAGTGGGTTAGTCTTTGTTAAACTATTGATCAATTAACAAGCCAACACAATTTTTCAGTTTTAAATGACAAATAACATATATTCTATTGAATGAAAATCACTGTACAAATGAAATTCACAGATCCTCCTATGTTCTCATTTTTCGTAAAATCATGGTAGCTAATTCCCTACCTAAACCGCAGTTTTTCACTAAAGTAATAATAACTCAGATTCCTATTTACAAGAAAACAAGCAATGGATACATATTTACACTTCACAAAGAATATCACACATGAGACACACAAATCATAGTACAAATATTCATCCTGTAAAAGAAAAATACATATACACAATACTCGAAATTCACTACTACCTTTTAAATCACTAATTACGTTACACTCAATAGTCACATTTGACCTTCGGCTTCTACATAGCCTTTCAACACAAAATTTTGTTTCATAACGTCTCTTAAATGATTTGAATCATTAAAATATGACTCTAAATAAATAATTCTGTACAAAACAACTTCTATCATAAACATAAAGAATTACTTTAATCTGATTCTTGTTACGACTGTCGAAAAGAAATAAAACCACTGGCTAGCAAGACCAATGTTCTAAGAAACTTGCCCGATCAACGTCTGTTTTTGAGGGAAGCTCACATTACGACGTTTTGGCTAGTATAATGATAATCCTATCTCACAAGTTTTTTCCAGACTGAAATCTAATGAGTGTTCTTTCTGTGACTCACAACCGGCGAATTCCTCAAGTTGGTCCCGCGCTGTGTAGCTGGCCCGTCGCGCGACCCTCGCGCCTCAAGGTCGTCGTTCTTCTGCAAGGTCCCTGCGTTGCCTATCGCACCGAAACTGAAGTATTCCGAACACCGTCTCCCCGTCTTTCGGCGAAAATTCACCACAGCTTTCGCAGAGGCGATGGTCGCATCAGAATGCGAGTCCGAAACTCCAAGTTATGACTTCGTAATGGCAAAAGTCAAACTAGTTGTTGGATAATCCGTCTTTCTCATAACTCTCAAAATTCCATCATAGGATTTCCAAAGTGAAATTCCCAAAAATAAGAATATATATATATATATATATATATATATATATATATATATATATATATATATTGGGGCGTTCGGAAATGATTTGGACAAACGCTCTAAATTTCATACCATTTATTGTACTGCCCAGGTTTACACAGGTAAATTACAAGTAATCTCCTCCTAATTCGATGCACCTTTCCCATTTCTCGGGAAGTTTCCTTATGGCTGTATAAAACCATTCTTTCGGAGTAGAGCGACACCAGTCGCGGACAGCGTTTTGGAGTTCTTCGGTGGATGACATTCGCCGGCCACGCAATGCGTCCTTCATTTTGTCGAACAGTGCATAGTCCGAAGGGGCCAAATCAGGTGAATGTGTGGGATGGGGAAGCTTCGTAAATCCCATTGTTGCCAATGCGTCTGTTGTCTTGCGGCTCGTATGCGGCCTCGCATTGTCGTGTTGAAGAAGCACTTTGAGAGCCCACTTTCCCTGCCGCCTCTGCTGAATACTGCGTCGCAGTTTTCGTAGAGTTTCGCAGTAGGTATCACTATTCACTGTTTCGTTAGTAGGAAGCCAATCCAGTAGCACAATTCCCTCTTCATCCCAGAAAACTGTAGCCATTTGTTTTTTGGGAGTAAGACTCGGACGAGGCTTTTTGGATGGAGGACTTGCAGTGTGTTTCCATTCCATTGATTGCCGTTTTTTCTCCGGGGTCTCAAACAGGAACCAAGATTCATCCCCAGTCACCAGTCTTTTGAAGAAATTTTCTCTGTTCGTGTTGTAAATGCGCATCAGTTCTCGGCACAAGTCCACTCGTTGCTTTTTCTGCATTTCTGTGAGTTGGTGAGGCACCCACCGAGCACAAATTTTACGCATTTTCAAATCTTCATGGATGATTTCATGAAGAGTTGCTCGTCCAAGACCCGTTTCATTTTGCAACTTTGTAAATGTTATCCGTCGATCTGCCATAATCAACTTCGAAACTGTTTCGATTGCAGCTGATGTACGCGATGTCGCTGGCCGGCCGCTGCTCACGCCTTTCTCCACACATTCATGTCCACTTTCGAAATTCTGCACCCAGTGAAAGACAGTGCTTCGTGCCGGAGCTTTTTCGCCACAAACATCGGCGAGTCGGCGATAAATTTCAGTCACTCTGACACCCTCTTTCCACAAGAACCAAGTTGTCCACTTCTGACCACGAGCGTCGCCTTCCATGTCCGCGTGCTTACTGGAGTCCGTTAGCAAAATGAGTCAGCGTTTCTCAGTGAGTGAAGATGACAGATCCATCTAGTGGTAAAATATAGCACTAAGAAGGGCTTTTCGCCACAGCATAAGCGCGCTTTTCAAATAGTATTTGCGTCAGAGCAACACGGTCAGTCCAAATCATTTCCGAACGCCCTAAGTATATGAAAAATATGAAAGCTGTAACAAAGAAGAAACATGTCCTATGTTACAATAGTCCTCTTTTCTAGCAACAAGAATGCAGCAACGTGGTTTTACAGATTCATTTCGATCTATTACCGCCGTCGTTCTTTCATTCATTGCATTCTTGTTTAATATTCATTTACTAATTCCATGTAATCTCACGATATTCACAGTACGTAAATCCATGAAAAGTGCTCAGTCAATTACCTTTTATTAAAGCTTTTGTGTTCCGCAATCTTCGCGTGTCCCTCGTCGACTATGTGGCGTACTCGTAGGCAACCGTTCTCCTCGACGTCTCGAACCAGAAAAGAGAGCGAGCTCTTTTGACGCAAGTTCACGCCACGTCCGTATTTCCACGAAAATTTCCTGATTGGCTACGGTCTGAGTGCGTTCAGAAATCCTTCTCTGACTTACGCCATCTCTTCGCCACTGTAGAAACTACGTGTAGGGCCTAATGTCAGGTATTATTGCTTCCATTTTCCGTTGGTTATAAATGTGACCGGCGCCAAGCGGTTACAATACTTAGCCTTAAATTATGAGCTACTTTTTTGTAGTGCTGTAGTGTTGCTGTAGTGTTTCAGCCAGATTGATGGACCTCTACAGTGATATCAGTTGATCCCCTGAACCAACTCTCGCGGTGGGAACGAGGCGGTGTTGTACATGATGACAGACGACGCGAGACGAGACGGTAGCCGGAGAAGGCCGCGGCACCGGACGATGTGGCGTCGCGTGAAGAGAAGGCAGGGTGAGAAGTGATGGCAGCATAGGATAAAGGGGGTTCGGGAAGTAACTGCTGCACGTAACTGACGTCCTCATGGGAAGAGAGGGTTACGCGGGATGATACGACGCCGCCGCCCTCGACTGCCGTGTCTTTCGGCGTCACCATCTTGAACCGCGCCATCGTCTCTTCCTGCGCCGTCGTTTCCTCCCGCGCCGCCGTATCATCCCGCGTAACCATCTCTTCCCACGAGGGCGTCACTTACATGCCGCAGTTATTTCCCGAACCCCCTTTATCCCCCGCGGGAAGATACAACGATGTGAGGCCTGAAGAAATGATAGCGCGGAGTAGTCGACGTGCAGGTTGGGACAGCGGACGTGGGAAGTGATATTAACGCAGGAAGAGACGGCGGCGGGGGTAGAGACGGCAGCGCTCGGACGAGATGGCGACACATGTACTAATCGCGCACTTTTTCTTGATACTCCACAGCGGGGTGTGCGGGGAGAGGCGGGTTCTGTCTACGTCACGGCAGTGCAGGGCTGTCAACTTTATTGACAGAAAACACGGCGTAATAACTCGTCTTGGACTAGATAGTGTAACGTATTGTAGGGCTACAGCTAGCGACCGCCGGGGCGCCACAAAGGTGCGACGGCAAGGGATTAGACGCCAGGGGCCAGGCAGGATGTGACACGCCGAGGTATTCTGAGAAATCCTAAGAGCTAAGGAAAGGGATGCCCAAAGTGCGGGACAGCGCATTTTTGCCGCGTGCCGCGTGACAAATTCTTGGAATCCATGGAAATGGATGTCCAAAAATGCCTGGCAAAGCGACTAGCGCGGGCCGTGTGCAGAACCCAGTGACGTTTCAGGTCACGTGGGTGGTAGCTATATAAGAGCGAACGCAGAGCGCGGGGGTGGGGTTTGTTGAGCTGAGTGGAAACCCTCGTGCGAACGCACAAAACTTGCGCCCAGGGCGGTGCGGAGCCGGGCTAGGCTCGTGCGGCAACCCATGTGTTGGGACGCCGTTGTGGACTATATCCACGGGTGACCGAGGTCGCCGTAGCTGTCTGCTGTGTGCGGGAGGCTCGCTGAGGAGTGGCGCGGGTCACGAGTCAGTCATTTTATTTTTAAGGATCGCTCCTGCGATCAGGGAAGTAAACATCTACCAGAGCTGAGTAACTTAAATTATTACTGTACATATTTTACAGTACAACCTGTACATATTTATCATTGAAGCTCGTGTCTGTGATTATTGTGTATTCCCACGACGTCACAATAGCTATGAGAAACTACGGAAGAATTTTTTTTAAATTCTGAAGACATAAATTAATAAATATAGAAATAACTGAGTAACAAGAAGGAACATGGTACGCACAGGTCGATAGAGAGACTTGAAACTAGGAAGTCCGCATTGCAAAGGAAGGAGGTAGGCAGCACTGCAAACTGAGCCTGACGTTCCGAGTGGAGCTCATGTTTTCTACCAGGCCGTGCTATGCCGGGCTGAGTGAGGACTAGGGAGCTCGAGGATCAAGAAAAAGTGTGAGCATAGTAGTGACGGAGATAGGGCAGCGCTGAACGAAAGGGTGGAGAGGGAAATGACGCTGACGTGGGAAGAAACGGAAGCGCGGGATTTGTTGGCGGCTCGGGTTGAGCCTCCGGTGTGAAACAAGAGAGCTGTGCGTTACGTAACGGCAGTATACGACGAGAAATGGCTTAGGAAGTGATGGTGGTGCGGGAAGGCATGACGGCGCGGGAATTGACGGCGGCGTGAGACGAGATATGGTACTGAACGAGACGACTACTTGGGACGAGAAGTGGGCACGAGAAGAGACGGCGACGCCGCACGAGAAGGCGGCGGTGTGAGTGACATCGACAGCGCAATGAGATGGCTGCCCGGCACGAATGGCGGTGCCGGACGTTACGGGGGCGCAGGTTGGTTGGTGCGACGGACGCTGGAAGACAAGAAGAGACGGACGGACTTCACAGGACGAGATGGCGATGCCGGAAGACAAGGCGGCACATGACGAGGTGGCGGTGGAAGAAGAGGAGGCGGCTCGGGAAGAGACAGCCACGTGGTGAAGAAAGACAGACCGGAGCGTGTCGACGGAAAGGGGAGAAACGGCGGCGCATGACGTGACAGCGACGTCAAACGAGAAAGCAGCGGATTTTGGTTGGTTAGTGATTCCGGGCGCGTCAACAGCTTAGGTCATTATTCCCGTAAGTGTAGTGCATGTTTCCCCCCTCGGGAGATGGTGATCTTTCCCCGTTGGATGGCGAGATCCGGCGCCGACCTACCGTCGGCTAGCGGGGTTTCCCCTTAACCAGTACACTCCCACCCGCGGGGCACCGCCCCAGCCGGGACAAGCTCTAAGCTCCCGACCGGCCTCCCGGAATATGTGGTAGTGTAGTGCATGTTAGTGTGTGTGCGTGTAATGGGAGAGAATAGGACAAGGAAGAGGAAGGAAGGATCGTGCGTGGTCCGTGGCCAGTTTGCCGTCTTAGGGTGCGTTTATGTTGGAGCTGCGACAAACGATGAGAGCAGCGATAAGAGCGAAGCAACGAAAACGTCCACATGGAAACAGATGGAAGTGTTCATGTTGACAGCGCGCTGATCACGGGATCAGCGCTGCGACCCGCGATAAGAGCGAAGAAAACCCTTTAATAGGTTTTCGCTGCTAGTATCGCTGTTCCGCACTCTTCACAGCTGGTCCACTTCAGGTGTTGTACATGTCGGATAACATGAATGCTGAGAAATTGATCACTTGTGTTATTGATAGGAGTCAATTTTGGGACGAAAGGGACACAAATCGCCGTAATAGCTTCGTTTTAGACAAATTGTGTGCCGCAGAAATGAGTACAACATGTAAGTTTTAGAGGTTAGGTTACATTCGTTTTTCACTGAACGACAAGTATACAAATAATTACGGGATAACAGTCATTTTTATTATGTTGTGTTGTGCAAAACTAATTGCTAACTTAGGTAAAGAACATAATCATCTGCCAGTGATAATGTTTTATTCTAAATCATTTCTTTGTATTGCAAACCCTCAGAAGGTTTGTTCACTTTGTTTGCCATAATCACCCATTTCATCTGTTAATGAATTTGTAAATTGCATCCACACCTTGTAAAACTATAGAAGAGAATTTATTGTAGTTGTGAGATATTGACCCAGAATGATTGGGATGATTAATTCTTGTGTGCTTGCTGCCCATGGCGCACAATGTGGGTGCAATTCAAGGAAGTATAATTTATAACAGAAATTTTAAAATGAAACAAATGAACTTATTTTTAATTTTGTTAGTTTAATTAAACGATTGGGATGTTTTATCAGTGAATAACTATCACTGAAGAACAATATGAATAAAATGAAATGCCAGAAACAGAATATTTTTTATTTTTAAACTAGAAAATGTATTGAAAAAGAATTATCTAAATTATTACTTTTGATAGTACATGTATCTCATTTCGTAGCACAACATTTCGAAAGGATGAAAATTGAATGTTTGCAATTAATTCAAAATTGAAGTGATTGAAATCAGCTAGTCCCAAGCCACAATTTGGCAAAATATTGAAAGGTTGCACTCTACAAAGCCGTCAGCCTTCCAGTTTTGTCATAGTTTAAGATTTAAGAAACAATTTTAAATAAAACAAATATGCCAATTGCCTTTATCACTTCCCTTATAATCTGTTTTCCTTGGAAATCAGAGTAGTTTTTACTTCAGAATACAAAATCATTTATTTACCATGGTCTTTGCAAAACTCAATCATTTTAGAAGATATCCCTTGTACACTTGGATAATATTTCATGAAAAACTTACAAAATTTTGGGAGAGAGTGATATGTTATTCAGTCAACAAGAACACAGGACACCTAAAATATTAATCATATGGAAATGTTTTTAACATTAGATAGTTTATTGTACATGTAATCTTCAGACTTTACATTCAGTTAAATTAAACAGGCAAACCACCAAAATATAGGCTCTTTACAGACACAATAGGAAACAAATACTGAGAATTCAATTAAGATTGGTAGAACTAACAGCAAAATTACTGTCTTAGACAATATTAAAATGAGAAGAGTCCTTCCTTATATCAAGACAATAACAATGAATTTGAAGATGTTTTAATTTTTCTTATTTACTCCATGACAGATATTTTTCTTATATTACAGAATAAACAACAATAAAAAATACTTCAAATTAATTATCTTTAAATAAAAAATTATACTTCTCCTTTTAAATACTGAAAATGTACCAAACTGAAAACTGTTTTATAAGATAAAACTTGACAGACTAATAAAATATTAGAAAGACTATGAATAATAGAAATTGGCAGAATGGGAGAGCACTGCACACATTTGAAATTTTCTGTACATAGTCACTTTTCTTCACACAATTTCACACTTGTCTTCACTGTTTTTATTTTTCATACAACCGGGCATAAAATACTGTTATGTTTGTGAGATTCACATAGGCATATAGTACACAATACATTTCTTTTCCTTCTTAGAAGACCCAATTCCATACTTTTTTCTTAAACATTCATTCACATACAACCAAATTTCTTTCAAGAGACTAGGCTTCTTCTCTCTGTAAAAAAAAGGAAAGGCTATTGAGTTCCTCAAATGAAATCCATCACTAACCTAAATACTAAATAGTATACTATAGTTATAACCCTGTTGGAAATATACATCTGTTTCTCTTTAACAGACAATGTAAATATGTTTATATGTATGACACTTAATTTTCCATAAACACTAATGTGCATTAACACTCATTATTGTAGCCATGGCAGCTTACCTTTATAATCATCGCCACTTCAGCCAGGATATCACTTTAGACAATTTTTTTACGTGTCTGACGTTCTAAAATTCTCTTCCTTATCACATTCATTGAAGAGTTTTTCGTCAAATGACGACGCATCGATGACAACGCCAAGAAAGATATAAAATAACAATACATTTCCAAAACAAATCACTATTGAATTCGCTCGCAGTATAAAAACTTCGAAATACGTACGCTCTAGGACTAACTCTCTCGACTGCACACAGCTGTGTGCTGTATGGTACAGAGTCGAGAGAAATTGACACATCTCTCTCACCAAGCATGCCAATATCAAGCCAAGAAAAACACTTAAGGTGTAATGCTTCCATTGCATAGGGGAATGATGTTGAGGTTGACTCCTACTGCGCTTCAACATAAACGGTAACCAAAAGTTCCTAAGCCAATTTAAGTACATATGGCGGGTGATTTACGTAAGGTTGGTATTGAATTGACAAGTTAGTTTCGCCGAATGTCCTGTAGATGTCTCTGGTGGATTCGGAGTGGCGCTGCTTCGCACTGCTCCGACATGAACACAGCAGCGCTGCGATTTCGCAACACCTACTCTCTCTTCGCTCTCATCGTTTATCGCTGCTCCAACATAAACGCAGCCTTATCCCACCCTGCCATCTAGCCACCGTTATTTCCAACGCAGCCGTCTTGCCCCGCGCCGCCGTGACTTCCCGCCTCCATCTCTTACCACATCGCCAACACATCCCGCATGCCGTCACACCCCTCACAGCCTTCAGGTCCCGCCCCGATCTCTCATCCCATACCCGCAATACAACCTGCACCTCTCCCCCTTCCTATGTCACCGTCATTTCCTCCACTGCTGTCTCGTTTAACGTTGCCGTCACGACGCCGCATTCTGGTTGAATCGGGCCAAAAACCTGGCCTAATGGCAAAATTCAAAGTGCGCGTTCGGAATTATGACCTATCAAATTTCGTTTGGAAGGCATTGGAGCACACTACTTTAGCTCCAAAACGTTATTTCAATCATTTTTGTCGTCCTTACGGTCTCGTTAAGTTACCGTTGCTCGAAACACGCGAATTCATTGCTTCTTGTTGACTACTTTTGTTAAATTATAAAAGGGTTTAAATTATTTTTCTATGGATTTCTTTCGTGTTTCCGAATAGACACTTTTGACTATAAGTTAAGTATATTTTTAAGAAAAAGTGTCTAATTATTTTATTATAATATGGCTGAATTCTAACCTGTGTAGCGTAACAATGTTAGTCATGTTTATTGTGGATTATATTTTTTGTCCTGCGTATTCCTGTCTCAATATATCTTTTTATTTATCAAGTAGAATGTCCTTAATCAGAATAACACACATTTAGCTGCATATATCTGCAACTTTTTTATTTTATAGCCACTTTACTGCAATGCTACGTAGCAAGATTTAACACTAGATATCCCGGAAGTGTCTTCGACGCCACGAGGATTTTTTTTCTCGGTATATTTTTTTTCGATTATTTTTCTTCTGATAATTACTTTTAATAAGAAAATTACTGATACATTTTTTTGGAACGATTGCACAATATTAATACGAGCTACCGAGCACTTTAAGATTTTTAGTGTACTTGAAAGATTCTTATTTTCTTGTCGTAGAAACCAAGACTAAGAGTTCTATGGTTGTAAAAGTGAGCTTGATGATGTTATCTTAAACTACAGTTGACTATTTTTTCAATAACATGTAATATTTTTCAATAAATAAGTGCTGACGAAATTAGGCCTGTACAGTGTTGATTCCCGACATACGGGTGGCAATTGAGTAACACGTAAATATACACATATAATTTATAATATTGCTTATAATATAATTATACTATTGTAAATGTATCTAGCTCCAAATTCCGCATTTTCAAAAACGCTCAAATGCAATTTTCTGAAAAAGGGCTCCAGATTTTGGCTTTAAATTTTTTAAACGGATAGTTCCAAATGGACACGACATAAATACCATTGTGATGTATTCTTTTAATGTTGTTTTTTAAATTAAACAAAAATATTTTTTGAAATATTTCTTATATCGTCAATATGTACTTTACGGGCATTTCTTATACATTATCGTATTTGTGAGTATAGTTACCTCTAATACTTTTTTTATAAATAATTGTTCGCCACGTGATACAAGGAAATGTGTGTCAGCTGCATTTCTGATGGACATTTTGACCTTGAATGACAGCATGTTTTCTTAAGCATTTTCTTTCTTGAGCATCTGACTTGCAGTGACGCATCGAAGTGATCTTTGTTTTCCGGTGTCATGATCTTCATGCTCGGTTTGGATCTCCCAGGAGTCTTCAGTCGTTAGTAAATCCACTTTCTACGTTATGTGTCTCTTTTCACTGCCTCTTTTCCTTTATGTCAAAAGAATGAAAAGATATATAAATGCCCAACGATAGGATTTGCACAGATATTATAAAATCACCACGATTTTGGGCAAGATATTCCGTTAATAACGGTGTATTTAGGATAAGACGTGAAATCATAAATTGCCATAATAGTGTCTCTAACGCAATTAAGTTATAGTGTGAACGACACATTGTAGAGGTTTGTTTTCAAAGAAGAGAACATTAGTAGAAATAATATGATGAGTTAATATATCAAATGTTACCAAAAGCTCCCTTTTTTCATAATTCAATTTAAAAAGTAGTGTAGGACAAGGAAGAGGGTATAGATTCCAGAGCACAGGAAAAGGTGCGCAGATGCTACTTTACGATCATAACGATTGTTCACTTTTTATACATTAAGTAAATCAATGAACCAAGGAAGTCAAAACTCTCTTAAATCACATTTCCCTCTAAAAAAATTCTTTACCCTTTAAATCCGATATATCTCTTTGAAGCAGCGGTTTTGAATTTCGTTGCGATATTTGCATTCAGCAACTTCGAAAACAGAACTTTACGTATAACCATATTTTTACGTACAGTCCCTTAACTTTCAAGCTTCAATTTTGAATTTTGATATTTAATTTCGATATTCGTCATCAGCGACCGCGAGAACCATTCTGTCAATCTTTTTACACATATTGGGTTCATTTTTATGAGTCAGCCATTTCGAACTCTCCATTTTGAATTTTGAAATTTTATTTCGTGATATTCAAATTCAGCGACCTCAAAAACCCATGGACACCAATTTTTACGCAAATCCACTGGCATTTGCAATTATGACCACGTTTTAGGCCCGATTCAACCAGTATGCGCCGTGGCGAATAAAATAAGTGAAGTGTATATAGAGCTATCTAGTGTGGAATGAATGAGTGAGCGAATGTGTACGTAAATATAATCTAAGTATGAATGAGAGCGTGAATGATCAATGAAAAAAGGAAGAAAAATTAACAATATAAAGAACTTAATTAAACACAACAAAAAGTTTGTACAGTAAATCTAAACGTTCGCCCAAAGTGGCAAAATGTAAATAGATTTAGTTACTTGTAAGATAGTATTTTTAAGATAATGCCCTCCTCCAAGCCTCAAAAGCAGCAATGCTGGAGCACAATGTATTCCCTAACTTTGAATAAATTCCGGCCTCGTCAGGGTTACTGGCGCGGGGAATATTAAAAAAAAAAAAAAAAAAAAAAAAAAAAAAATTGACAGCAGTACGCTCAGAGGAAGGTCACAGTATGTTGGCCGAAACGTCAGCTACGAGCAGATCGACGCGGCTTGTCCCGGATATCCAAGAGACATCTAATATCAGTTGTCACCAATGACATGAAAGAGATGAAAATCTTAACAAAAATATGTTTGCAATGCCATCAGAGAAGTACTAATGAATAGAGATCGGATTGTTATGTAATTACATATTTTTTGTCTTTCTACTTACCGTTCTCAAATTTATAGACTGGGCGAATCGGCCCCGTCTCAACACATTCAATTTTTTCGTTACATATTTTTACATATTTGGTACTATATTACATATTTTACATATTTCGGTATTTTCACAAAATATTTTTAATAATATTAATTTTCGTCAATTTTAATACGTATTTTTTATGAAAACAATTTATTTTTAATTCAGCATTTCTTCCTACATTATTACTGCGTACTGTCTCCTCCAGACACCCTATGTGAAGACGCGTGATGTTCTTATAGTCCCGCGCGTCTGCTTCATTTATCTCAGAGGCGGAAAGTGCGTGTCAGGGACTGACCCGACTCCTCTTTATGCGTGAAAAGTATCACTCATGCCGTGATTCGTGACCTTTAACCTTAATTTTGGGGATACATTGGCGATCGCCGACGGCTAACATTGAATGAGAGTGCTTCATTTTGCAGTGTTTGCTGATCGTAAATATCGCTAGTTTGTACGATGTCTTCTATTACGTCTAGTCTGGCTGAAAAACTATAGTCGTGAATAGCAATAGATGGAGCTTTTGTTGGGAAAGTTGGGAAAGTTGAATGGTGCATTAATTTATACTCTCCAAATGATTTTTAAACCATTTGTATAATTTTTAAAATTTGTTTAGGACCTTTTTATAAATGTAATTTCGAATTATGTAAATATGTTTTATAATAAGTTAATTTTAATATTAATATTTTATACGATTTTACATTTTTATTACATATTCTTACTGTTTTCATTACATATTTGTGTACATATTTTGACGTATCATACTACATGTTTTTCCGGTCTCTACTAATGAAACAATGTTAAGCATTTTTTGTGCTCTAATTAAAATGTTAAATTCTGTGAAAACGTTTTTATCTCCTGAAATGAAATTTGTTCGAGAAATTGTATATCTAAATACGAATGTTGTTTCATTTTGTATTGAATATTCCAAACTGCTTCTCTTTCATCTCTTGTGGAGAGTATAAAGAAAATGCGTAAAGTATTAAAGCAAATAATTGAGCATTTGAATCTCATGTATTCATTTTCAAACTATGCATTATCTGAACAAAATAACTGAAATTCTTTTGTTCTAGGCTTCTTCTCAGAGTGTTGACATTATGAAAATGAAGTATAAAACCTACTTTCTGAGGGTGCATCACTACACAATTTGCATGAAAAGCACTAGTCAGTAAATCGTTGAAGAAGAGGTGATATGGGCTGGAGTTCTTGAACTAGAAGTCAATGGTCTGCACTCAAAGAAATTGCTTCATTTTTCATTTTCTTTATTGGACATTCTGTATCAAAACAGATGAATTTACAAACACTTTCATCTTGCTCTAATAGGTAATCATTTCTCTAGTACATTCCTATAAATAAGTTGTTCAAACAGTTATATCACAGCTTAGGAAGAATTAATAGGAACAGTTTGAAAGAACTTAATAATTGTAGCTGATCTACTACCCAATTACATTTCAATAATCCTTAATGTATTGGCAGATTGAAACAGGTTAAAAAAATCTTTAATGAACTAAGATGAACTTATCACAGCTTCTATCCTGTGCAAAGAGTCAAACATTTGCTCATTCCTTCTAAAACATCATCACAATATTAACATAATAATTATTGCTGCAGTCTCATGTAATTTTGAAAATTGGACTTGGAAAAATGTACCTATCTCAGAGGCACTTTTATTTCTTCTTTCCCTAGCTACATATGATTGAGATGTAAATTTAAAAAATTGAAGATGAAAAGCGAGCAAAAATACATATTTTCATTTAATTTATTTTAATTATGTTTAGAGTGGTTAAGAGCCTCCTTAACATGTCCACAGTAGTACTGTTAGAAATCGTCACACTAATCTATATTTTAAATTTTCCCTTAATTTAATTGTAAGTTTAAAATTACTTCAATGTTTATCAAATTAATTAATTTTTCAGACGAGAAAATATTTTCATCCAAGTTTCATGTTTCAACACAAGAAATTCCAATCTTTTAAACAAAAATCTGGGTCAAAAAATTAATATTGAAATACTTCAATTACAATACAAGTTACAAATTAGTATTTTGTCTCAATCAACAATTTAATTTTAATTTAACTGAAAACTTCAGCAATTAAAAATTTTGTTGCTTGCTGTCCTACTGACATAATGCTTATGGGATTCAGTCTTAATTTTACGTTTTTGCAAGATCCTTTGACATGCTATCTTATTGTTCCTATAAATGTTCTATGATTACTGTATTCCAATAACATGCAGTGCTTTTGCACTCATGGAATTTGATGGTTCATGTACAAAAAATTTTAATTTGTTGCTGTTACTTATGTATGATAACTTACATATTTGTTTCCTTTACTTTGGGTTTAATCAAGATGTTCATGTAAATATTTTGAGTGGTGCAATTTGCTGAAATGTTATTGACCCTCAACTGGCATGGTGAGTTTTTGTTACATAATCAGCATCGTGGTGCCATTTTGACCCCATGCCTTTTTTCTTCTCTTTACGAAAATTTGTAACAAATTTTAAACTATTTTTGTTTAATTACATTTTTATAGGATTTCCAAAATCATTTAGATAAAATAATTTATATTTAATAATTTTTTACTTCCCTAAATAATAATTAATTCTGTATGTTGCATCAGGAACAGATTACTGATACACAATCATATATAAAACCTTATTTTTACCAATAATTTTTTTTACGTATTATCACTTTCTGATATACATATTTAATGATAAAATATAAATATTATTGCAAAAATAGACTTATAGACACTCCTTGCAAATGTCTGGCTGATACTCGTGTCACATTGACCAGCAACATCCATCACAAATATTTTTTTGTTTTTCGGTCATTTTTTCTGACATATTGCACACCGCTTCATTTGCCTGGCTACTTGTGGATTACATTCAGGACCAGGAATACATTTATTCAATATTATTGACGTGGTTTCATGAAGCTCTCTAGTTAGGTGCATGTCCAAGAGTGATGTTCATGTGAGGTTCGCAAGTTGACATACTAGCATCTTCAAGAATTTTTGCTATGACAGTCGTACCTATTTTGTATGTCTTCAGTGTTACTATAATCACTTTCCACCTATTCTAACCATCTAGAGATTGCCATATTATGGTCCATGTCAGCACGAGACAATTTTTTATGAAAACGCCATTACATAGACAGTTCCGTAACTCACGTGGTCATGCCACTGTACAACAACTGTACAAAATTCAACAGTACTTCTGGAATCAAAAGATAAGCATATTATTTGAAGGTAACAGCATATCAATGTTCTCATTTGAAAAATAGGCAGGATATTCAACTTCAAAAGTCAAGTGGGGTCAAAATGGCACCACGATGGCAGTTGAGGGGTTAATAATTTCATTCAAAAATGAGAATACCATTTTTCAAGTATTTTTGCCACCTATGTTTATTATTTGTTTTGAAGTAGTTTTTTCTCTTAATAGTCACTGCTCATTGCAATGTAGATTTGCATTGGATTTGCATTAAACGTAAATGAATAACCATAACATAATAATAAACATAGAATGCATTGTCTTGCATTAGAATTTGTATGGTAAGATTATTCTTATAGACATATTAACATCTCTTATAATTAATTACAAATATAATTTTAAAAACTAATCTAAAAGTAAGGCAGAAATGGAGCATGTCGTATGTATTCCTTACAATACATGGACCACATCTATTAAAATCTTGAATCTCTGGAGTAGTAATAATAAGATGCATACAATTATTGTCCTCTTATTGCTGATTCACATATCTGCTAAGAACACAGTAAGTCCTACAAAGCTCTGTTTATAGGCTTGAACAAATTTCTATAGATAATGTAGAAATATCAACAACAAAACTAAAGTAATTACTTTTCAGGGAAAGTACTCAATATGTTCCTGAACACAGTAGAAATTATAAAGAAAAATGAAATATTTTGAACACATGTGGGACAATCAGTAGAACTCAAAAACAAAACAAGAGAAGATGCCTTAATATAACTACACAGTTATATGGGTGACACCAACTCTAATGAATGGAAATGAAATCTGGGTTCCATTTCTTGAAAAGATTCTTTTAAAAAAATAACTGCAGAAACGTGATTTGTCAGAAGAGTTAAAGGTGGGTTTACAAATGCACTGAAACTGCTCTGGAAACCAAAATTGAATTTGTTGGCTTAAAATTAATTTAAAAAACAACAACACAGAACTGAATGTGATGCGGCGGCGATGGTGTAACGGTTAGCGTATCAGACTGTTATACCCAAGTTTGCGGGTTCGAACCCAATCGAAACCGTGGGTTTTTAAGGGCGAAAAAATCCTTCGTACGCCTTCCTTCAGAGGGGAAGTAAAGCCGGCTGCCCCATGTTAGTAGATTTACTGCATGTAAAAGATCCTCAAGCCTAAATGATGCCTCTGAGCTAAATTCAAATCACCTGTTTAGTTGCCCCAGTAATACCTTCTTTCTCCCATGGTTGGTGAAAGGAGCGTAGCGAAATTTGCGTGGTCAGACGGAAGAGCAGGCCTCATGGCCTGAGTCTCGCCACATAAAATAAGGCACATTCAATTCAATGTTATGTAAGGAAGAGAAGTCAATTTTGTTGAATTTTCTTCAGCTCTTTGATTCGTGGCCCTGCACTATCACTACACTAAGTTGAATTATCATTAAAATTAACAATGAGCATTTTTGGCAAAATTTGATCACAAGAAATATTTGCTCCATGTAATAGCAACTTCTTGTACCAGCTAACGAACTACATATTTTGGTTCTGATTCCTTGTCATGGCCCACATGAACTCACCTTCCCACCTCCAGAACATGGAATAATTATTTTATGGTATTGTTTAGGAAATAACTAAATTCCTCGCTATCATCCCTCAGGGCTCAAGAAAATGTGTGCAGATAGTAAAGCAACATTTATTACATTATTTTTTATTTATTTTAATATGTACATTATGAATATATTATTATATAGATAATTTATACATACATAATATTATAAACATATATTAACTTATATGTATATAACATTTTTGTATGTCTATTGTGTATAAATTATTATATACATTAAATATCATATTATGATTCATGATTTTCAGTAGATATTTATTTGTTCCAAGATACATTTTTTTAAATCTTTAATGTTGTGCAGTAATAAATTGGCTTAATAATATATGTGTATAATGATCAATCTTTTTTGAAAGTTTTTTGATCACAAAGAGTAAATAAATATTTTTTTATTTAGCATGCAATCATTCATAATTATGTAATATTTAGTTATGAAAGGTTTTTTCAATGAATATTTAAGACTTTCACTCTAGTATTAAGCAAATAGTGTAAATTAGAATTTATAATTGGTGGTGTGAGGGATGGGTGCGAGATTGATGACGGGTGGGGGAGGGGGTGGGGGGGGGCAATTTTCCCAGGATGACATCATTGTGGAGGTGGCATTAACTGAAAAGTTAAATTTAAAATTACTAACTACCTCATTTGAATGTTTTAATTAAATATTGCATTAATGATCATTATCATCTTCAAGGTCTAGACCTAACAGCCTGTTCCAGTTCAATAGTCCACTATTTTCTTGGCCTCCCGGGATCTTGTTTTCCAAGAGGTCGATATTTCTATGCCTTTTGAGGAAGTCATTGCACTTCCATTCTATTTAGATGTTGGGTCCAATTTCTTTTATACTTTTGGATTTGATCGAGGACTGATACAACTTTTAGCTCTTTTCGGATATTTTCATTTCTTTCGTGATCAATTTTCATACAACCTTTTACTGCCCTCAGAAACTTCATCTCTGAAGCCTGTATTGTGCTCATTTCTCTTTGTTTCAAAACCCAGCATTTGCTACCATATAGCAGGATTGATATTGCCATTGTCTTATAGAATTTTAACTGTGTGTCTTTTCGGGTGTTCTTACCAAGAGTTCTTCTAATGGTTCCACACATTAGCTGGAACAGCGAGAGTTTCTTCTCTATGTCTCTGTCGTAGTTGTAGGATATATCGTTCCCTAGATAATTAAAGTTGGTTACTGGATTCAGAACCTGGTTTTCTACCACTATCTTAGATCTCACAGGTTCCTTCCCACAAAATGCCATAATTTGGGTTTTTGATGTATATTTCACAGTTATAATATCTAGTTATTTTGCTGAGCTTGTAGATATTGAGCTGAAGTTCATCTTTGGTTTCAGGAATCAAAACTTGATCGTCTGCATTTAAGATTGTATTTATAAAACACTTTTCTGCAATCTCAATATCACAAGAGGCATAACAGTTCCATTCATTCAGCATTTCATCTATGTATAGATTAAACAGAGTTGCTAATAAGCTGCAACCCTCATGTACTCCAAGGTTTATTTTCAGAAACATTTTGCCGATTTTGAATCCAGTTTTGATTCATATTCTTTTACCAGCATACAGGCTTTTAATTACTTGGATGAGATGGTAAGGTATCCCCTTCTTTATTAAAATTTTCCACAACAGTGGTCGTCTAACTTTGTCAAACGCTTTCACATAGTCAATAAAGACTATGTGTGTTTCAAGATTGTACTCTCTTCTTTCTATTAGTATTTTGAGTGTAAATACGCTATCTTAAGAAGATCATCCTTTTCTAAATCTGTTTTGTGGTTCACAGATGATGGTGTCAGCTATTGGATTTAGTCTTTCAGAGAGTATTCTAGTATATACTTTATAACCAGCAGTTAGCAAACTTATTCCTCTATAATTTCCACAAACTGATCTATCACCTCTTTTATAAATTGGTTTTACAATAGCTACCTTCCACTCTTCTGGTATTTGATAATAGTTCCAGTATAGATTAATGAAGTATAACAGTCTCGATATCAAAGTAGGGCCTCCACATTTCAATAATTCAATATTCATATTGTCTATTCCTGCAGCTTTTCTATTTCTATTCAGTTTTAAGACACATTCTAATTCTTTCATACTTATAGGATCTATAGTTTACTTATATCATACTTATAGGATCTA
Organism: Teleogryllus occipitalis; assembly: GCA_011170035.1. Lineage (NCBI taxonomy): Eukaryota > Metazoa > Arthropoda > Insecta > Orthoptera > Gryllidae > Teleogryllus > Teleogryllus occipitalis. Next base: position 55,070 of record BLKR01006284.1, read on the forward strand.
TAGCAACCAATCTTGTTCTTTCATAACATTTATAGGTGCTGTGACTTTCTCTTCTTTATTAAGATATTTCATCACTTTGTATGCATATTCTTGGCATCCATGTGCATCATCTTCAATACAACTTGTGTAATTATCTCAGCTTTGCAGATAAGCTTCTCTAATCTTTTTCTTTGCTTTTGGACATTTTCTTTTATAATCAAATTTGTTTTCTCCCGAGGAAGTCTGAAGCATTTTCTTGTAGGCATTATTCTTTTCTTTTACAGCTTCTTCAAGATCCTCTGTCCAGATTTTGATGCCTCTTCTTCTATAGTTTTTATACCTATAGCCAAGGGTTTTTTTTCTGTTGCCGCCTCCACAGATTTTTTTATATTTGCCCATTCTTTTTCTATCTTAATGCTATCTTAATTCTTAATGGTAAATTCATTGTCAAATGATGGTTAATATGATTTTTAAATAAGCGTGATAAACTCTCATCTTTTAATAAGTTTACTTTATATGTTAATTGTTTCTCCTGAACATTTTCTTTTCTACTTGTTATTTTCCTCGAAGCCATGATAGTCACTGTTGCTCATACCATAAAATGTTCAGAATTGATATATTCTCCTCTAAACACATGTACATCTTTGACAAGATTTTTTTGTTTTCTTATTTACAATAAAATGAGACTACGTGTTCCTCTTTCTGCCCAGGTAAATTTATTAATATCTTTCTTCTGAAAGAATGTGTTCATTATTTTTAGCTCATTGTTAACACAGAAATCAATTAACCTTTATCCATTATTGTTCACAGTTGTTTCACCCAAGGTTCTCACAACATCACACACAGGTTGTGAGCATACTCTTGCATTAAGATCTCCTGCAACTATGACATAATCATTTTTATTTATTGTATTTATCACATTTTGCATATCTCTATAGTATGCTTCACTATCTTCATTTCTTCCTTCTTCCGAAGCATATGTTCCAATTATTGTTATATAACCACATGGCATTTTAAACGCAACAGTATTATTCTATCATTGATAAATCTGTAGCTCCTGATTAATCCTTTCCATTTTTTATCTATTAGAATAGCTACACCACTACTAGTGTGCCTTGTCTGAGAGACCCCAGTCCACAACATAACCATATCTCTAACATCTGAGGTTCCTGAAGTTTCTTTTTTGTCTCAGGTAGTACAGCAATATTAATTTTCTTTCTGATCATAACTTCTATTATTTCCTCTTCTATTGTATGCAGTCCTCGAACATTCCAAGTCATTATATTTAAATTATCAATAATCCCATTTTGTTTACTTTTCTTCTTAGCCATGTCGTTATCAAAATTTGAGACCGGCATCTTTCCATCAAACAAGCGAGTATATAAATTAATTCCAGAAACGTTACCAGCATCTCGTGGAATGCGATGCCTGATAGGGCTGCTATCTTTAGGTCTGGCATCCTACCTAGCTATGTACTTTCTCTCAATAGCTAGGGTTGCCCCATTCGCCATTTCTGCCGTTAGGGTCTTTGCCTTTGTTACCCCAGGCATGGACTGTAGCTGGCTGAATTGTACCAGTATGGTCACTACACACCATTCTAGCAAATTTAGCAAATTTACTAGAACCCCCATTTCTTGTTTGTTTGTCAATCCATCCCGCCAAAGGGATTGGGTACCACAACCTTGGAATGGGTTACTTGACGTAACAGGGCCTACCACTTGAAGGTGAGAGAGGAGTTGAGATGGAGAGGCTCAGAGAGACTTACTTGCGAGAGTCTCTTATTTTTGTTTCCACCCCCTTAGGTCCCTGCATTAATGATAATTTAATTTAATTTAATTGATATTTTTCTAATTATTTGAAGTTATCAGAGTACAATGATCTTAACTGAAATAAATTTTCGTTATAAATTGTATTATTATTAAATTTTGGCATATATTGAAATTTCCTATAACTAGATATTCTTGAGTATTTAACAAAACCATAGACATCTTTCATATAGCCAGAGGCTACATGGTTTTCTTTCGAAATCTGCATGAATTGGAATTTATTATGAGAGATAATAACAATTTCCATGTTGCTTAAAATCTAAATCAATTTTTTATTAAATTTACATTTAATTTTTATTTCTTTTGTCTGCTGCCTTGAATTAAATTTATATTTATTTTCGAATTTAAGAAAAATAAAGATAAATTCATACAGTTTACAGCATTTCCTATCTTTTGAATTCAAATAATCAAACAGCAATTTATTTTAAAAATCATTGCCCTGGACTTAGTTATCCTGGAAGTCTAAATTAAATTAAAATAATTTTCCAATTAAATAATTTTCAGTATATTCAGTCATATGAATTGTACAAAATTAAAAAAGGTTAATGGGGGTATCTTTAATGTTAAATGTTATATCTTTAAAAATTACTATATTTATACTTAAATTTTATGCACAGTTATTTATCAGATCATTATAAATAATTCTATTAAAATGACAGGAAATATATTACTCACATTAAGTACTCTTCCTTTGAAAAATGATTTCTATTTGAAAAAAAAAAAAAAATAATAATAATTATAATTTAAGAAGATAATTAATCATCATAGAGGAGGAGAAGCACCAAGAAGATTACTACTCTTTTACAATGTTGATTTATACTAAATGCAGAAATGGAACATTATTCATTCCTTTTTCTCAAATATTTATTTTGAATACATACCTTCTTCAAACTGAATTAAATTCTATAACTTAACATACTATCAAATATATTTACACCACTAACATTGTTAAAATCAAAGGAGAAGAACAATATAAAATCTAAAATGATATGCATTAATTTTCTGGAATTTCCCACACAGTCTATGAAATATTGTTAGTATACTGACTGAATGTGTATTATTGGTCATTGCAGATGTACAGTTAATGAAAATTTTAAAAAGATAGTGTATTTTACCTGGATTTGTAGGTTTCCACAGCCGGAGTCATTGTATTCTTGGCTGTCCGGCTATACTGTAGTATAGCTCTGATGAAGGCCGAAACATCAGCCACCATGACAGAGACTCAGCTCATCCCAGACAGCCAAGAATACAGTGCAATTTACCTGATTCTAGTATAATATTCTCAGCAACTCAGGGGGTTAAATCTAGTAATAAATCCAAATAACCAGCTTGCGTTACAGAAGTAGTCTATTTCGTATAAATTGACAAAGATTTTTGTAAATTGAATACAATATTTTACTCACATCGCATGCAAATTTTATAAAATAAGATATCATGAAAGAAAACATACTTGGGCATTATTGTGGCATATTCCTTCAAAATTGCCACTTGAGTTTACATATATTATCTTGTCAGAAACCATGAATTTATGATGAAAACAAAATCCAATCCAATAAATACATTTCAGATAATAATTTAAATCGACATAAAATTTTCAAAAAGCTAGGCCTATACAATACTCATAAATGTAATTTATTTATTTACAAAAAGATTTTAATTAGAAAACTTTGCCTCACCTAAAAAAAAAATGCTCTGCGCTATTGCCCATTGAGCTGACACATAAATTCAATCCTGCTCATATTACAACTAATATATTTTCCTTGTTCAAAATTAATTAGGCAATTGAAAGACAATGAAATTTGATGGAATTAGGTGCTTAATAAAAAAGGAATGTTGGATTAAAATGGATTCCTAAACCTGAAAATTCATCCAAGAAGCTACTAGGGTTAGTCATATTTAATGTTGAATGCAATGTTTAATGCAAATTATTTATTTGTATTAAAAATTTCGAAAGTTCAAAATTTATTCGGCGACTTCCTGCAACTACAATTATGAAGATAGAGATTTTTTCTCTTAATGAAATCTGTTCATTAAAGATAGATTTTGATATTTCAAAATGTCATGAATAATTTTTTCGAAAATTTCAGTACTTTTCGCGTAATTTTGCGAGAAAGTACTGGCGAGAAAGTACCTGCTGTTTTAGCACCAATACATTAATTCTCATTTATTCGAGCATATTTCATTTAAACAAAAAATCTTTATCTTCAACATTGTACTGTTTTTCTTTGTCTGTGATTTTCGAATTAACTGAAAGTTCACAGAAAATGGGACTCGCGCCATTATTTGGGCGTCATTTGTTCTATCCTAGGAAAACAAATAAGAAAAAACTATGGAGCTGTTTTTGAGAGTATTTTTAAAATCGAGAACTTTGAGCAAAAATTTCGCGAAAACAGCTCGTATTTTCACAAAATGTAATGACATTATTTAAAGATTTTTTTATACATTTGATTAAGGATAAAATCTCTATCAACAATAACAAATTTTTGCATATTTCGAAAATACTGAAAATGGGGCCGGCGATATTGTAAGCGAAATTTGGTCTCTATTCAAGAAAATATACAAAGAAAAAATTTGGAGCAATTTTTCAGAAAATAATTATTTAAAAGTTGCCTGCATTTCAAGTTAAATTACCAAAAGCTACTCCTATTTTCCAAAAATTGCTTGTGACCTTATTTAAAGATGTACCTTTGGAGAATGGATTTCATTAATAAAAAAACCTCTTGTATTGTACTTGGAAGATATGGAAAAAAATTTTGAACTTTTATTTAATTTTGAAAGTACAGAGTTCAGTGAAAACAGGTGCTGTGCAATTGTTTTCACATGCTTCATTCTATTCGAGGACAAATGTAATCAAATAATTTGCTGCCATTTTTTGAGAATATTTACAAAAGGTTACAGGTAATCCAATCTAGGGCAATACCACGAATTCCATGTGAAGGTATATTTGAGAGCAAGATGTTATGGTCAATAAGGTCAAAAGCTTTCGAAAGATCGAAAAATATTCCAATGAATGCTTCATTTTTGTCCACTGATGAAGCAACATTTTTAAGAAAATAAAAAATTGCAGTTTCCATAGATTTTTATTTTTTAAAACCGCGTCGCGAGTCTGAAAACGCTTCGTTTTTCTTGAGAAAAGCTTCCATTTGAGTGTAAGAAAGCCTCTCCAAATTTTTGAGAAAACTGACAAGAGAGAAATTGGCCGATAATTTTGAATTTTATTTTTGTTCCCATTTTTAAAAAGTGGCCTAATTTTTGCTGTTTTGAAATTATATGGAAATATTCCTGTGCATAAAGAAGCATTGAAAATGTGAGTTAGCGGCTCTATAAAGGCAGGTGCACAAGTTTTTAATAAACAGTCCCGAAATTCATCTAAACTAGATGAATATTTATATTTTAGTTTACTATCCTGAGGATTTCGTTGGAAGAAGTTTCGGAAATAAACATCGTGTCGGACATTTTTGGGGAAGCGTATGATGTTGAATTTTGTGGTTTTAGACCCTTCGTGAGATCCGCTGCAATTCTAGAGAAGTGTAGTTTGAAGAGATTTGCAACTTTTTCCGGATTACTTGCTTCTCTTTCGCTATCCTTTAAAACAACATTCTCTACAAGGTATCGAGTTGATGTGGTTGTATTTTT
>BLKR01006285.1:0-60503 GCA_011170035.1 Teleogryllus occipitalis
TAGATATAGATAGATATAGATAGATAGATATAGATAGATATAGATAGATATAGATAGATATAGATAGATATAGATAGATATAGATAGATATAGATAGATATAGATAGATATAGATAGATATAGATAGATATAGATAGATATAGATAGATATAGATAGATATAGATAGATATAGATAAATATAGATAGATATAGATAGATATAGATAGATATAGATAGATATAGATAGATATAGATAGATATAGATAGATATAGATAGATATAGATAGATATAGATAGATATAGATAGATATAGATAGATATAGATAGATATAGATAGATATAGATAGATAAAGATAGATATAGATAGATATAGATAGATATAGATAGATATAGATAGATATAGATAGATATAGATAGATATAGATAGATATAGATAGATATAGATAGATATAGATAGATATAGATAGATATAGATAGATATAGATAGATATAGATAGATATATATAGATATAGATAGATATAGATAGATATAGATAGATATAGATAGATAGATAGATAGATAGATAGATAGATAGATAGATAGATAGACAGATAGACAGATAGACAGATAGACAGATAGACAGATAGATAGATAGATAGATAGATAGATAGACAGATAGATAGATAGATAGATAGATAGATAGATAGATAGATAGATAGATAGATAGATAGATAGATAGATAGATAGATAGATAGATAGATAGATAGATAGATAGATAGATTTATTAAAGTTCGCTTTGAGCTAATGCTCGGTGGCAAACATTAACACGTCTACTGGTTCTCCTTAGAGTTTTACGAGCATATGAGCAGATTCTCCGAGATATTTTGAATACGCGAATTGATTCTTAATTTCTTCATAAATAAGGTTAATGTATTACAATTAGTTTTTCGTCTTATTCCCTTCGACTTTTATAACGAATACGAGTTATTATGCTTGAGTCGTGGATTTTAACGAAGTCGGCAGCAGTGTCATTCTTTATTAATAGTAGGAGCGTGGTCGTATTATAGTTCCGCCGCAGTCGCTGCGCTGAACGAGTCGGGAAGCGCCCGAGCGGGGGCCTCCAAATGAACCCGTGCGTGACGCACCTCTGCTCGCTCCAACGCACGCATTTAGGCCAACTCGTGCGTGTCATTGGGAGGAGGGCGTGATGGTATAACTTCTTCTATTTCGTTAAAATGACGGTCCTCCTTGTTCCCTGGAAATCAATACTCTGGGGCTAATGACGAGGAAGACGTACCCCTAGGCACGTTATGCTTGAACAGGCTTAGGACATGAATTTTTCATCGCGTGCAGAAAAAGGGTTATTGTTTAGAAACCTGCAATGTTTCAAATTAGGTTTGAAACAATTGGTACGTCATTGGCATTGTAATGTACATTTCTTCTGCAGAAATGTCTTGTTCCAGACCTATGCATTAGATTTTTGGGAGTTTACAACTGAAGCTTGGGAGTATACAACGGAACCGAGCTATCCCATGTGTGGTTTCCGATAGTAGTGAATATCAGCTAACGATCAAGATATGTTAAAAACTTTTGTCGAATAATTGTAAACGTCTGATAGGTATCTTCCATGATTTCCTTCAATTTACTCCTAATTGAGCCGAACATTAAACAATGGGACACATATGGTTGATTGATTGACTGTCAATATTCGGGGCATGTCAACTGCTAAGGTCCCGTAAGTGAAGTGCATGTTTTTCCTTCCGGAGATGGCGATTTTCTTCCCCCACTGGATGGCGAGATCCAGCGTTGACCTACCGCAGGCTAGCTGGTTTTTTGTCAACCAGGTATCTCTCACCAGCGAGGCACCGCCCCAGTCGGGACAAGCTCTAAACCCCGACCGGTCTCCCGGTTTGAGTGGTACTGTAGTGCATGTTAGTGTAAGTGTATGTGTAAGGGGTAAAGATAATACCAGGATGAGGTAGGAAAGATCACGTGAGGTCCGTGGCCCGTTTGTTTGGGTACTGCCCCAGCATTCGCCTGGTGTTGATTGGAGGAACCACGGAAAACGACCGATCGGAGCAGCCGGCCGCTAGAACTCTGTTCCAGACAGCGACTGAATTCGACCTAGTTGATAAGCTAGTGTCGAAAATCCTGCTACCATCGGAACTCAAACCTAGAACCTCCGGGTCAGAGGCACTGCAGTGACATCAGTTGATAATGGGACACCGACTGCGCAGAAACCGTTCTTTCCATTTATGGTCAATATCTTCCTTGGAATTGGTTGGTCTCTCTCTTGGATATGCATGTTATGAAAAACACAGCCAGTACTGCAAATAGGCAGGTCCAGACTCATGTAATGTTGTGGCACCAGGGAAAGAGGAAAATGAAGTTATGGTATTTCTAAAATGCCTTTATTTTTTGGGAAAGGTTATGACTTTCTACATTGAGTTTATTACAATTTACACATTTTAATTCGCTGACTTGGCTCTTAAAATAATGAAAATTGTGAGATATCCTGCTCCGAAATGGTTGAGTTATTAAATCCACCCTTTCAAATGAGACATTATTCACGCTCTGTGTGCAACTGGGTCACTGAGCGTTTTTGAAATTCAGCAAGGCAAATTGCCAAATTGGGTGACTCGTCAGCAAGGCTAGCTTTTAAAGCTTGATACTTGGCTGCATCCCTCGGAAAGCGCGGATTTAAATACGTGATTTTCGTGTTCGTGTGAGTCGTCACTATCTAAGCTTACGTCGCCCTCGCTCCATTGTTTTATCGACTTCTTTTATTTGTCTAAGAAAAAAATTGCTCGGGTGAAGCTATACAAACACATGCTTCAATAAATCGTTGCAAATTCTTATGCCGTATCTTTTCAACAACAAGAACAACAATAATAATAATAATAATAATAATAATAATAATAATAATAATAATAATAATAATAATAGTTCCGGTACTGGATGTGTGATTATGAATCCATAAAATAATTTGTTCATATGATTATGAGTAATATCTTTGTACAATATCTACATGTCTACAGAATTTCTTGTCAATGGTGCTTTCGCAAGTTCGGTATCCCCGATGACGTCACTCAACTGGATTTTTGAACCGTTTGTTTGATATTAGAACGTTTTTGATTTGATAATGACTTTGGATTGAGTCAGAATGGGAGAGTTATTTGTTTGCTGGGTGTCCGCGCGGCCGCCACCCTTCCCCGCCCTGGCCGTGATCGGCGCCAGCGTCCGGTGCGGGGGCGGAATCGAGGGAGGAGGGGCTGATTACCGGCCGAGGGGGCGGCCGCCGCCGCCGCCGCCGTCATGGGGCGCGGGCGTGGCGTGCGCTGGCGGTGGCGGCGCCGGGAATCGATCGCGGACCTTGGCGCCCGCCCCGGCGGCGCCGGTGCTGGCGGCGGGGGCACCGGGACTGGCTTCGAACCCCCGCTTCCTCCTTTTTACCAGCGGCGACATCGTGGCCGTTGACAACGGTTGGGTTGAAGGTCCGGGTCTGTCTCATGTCTGCCTTTCCAAGAGGAAGAGCAAGGTTGCAACTTAAGTCTGTTACTAATGCTCGTAGAATCGGTTGCGACATCATAAATGGTATCTACAACATTTATTGTTGTCGTTATAGTATTTTCCATCCTGATTTGATATCTGAACTCTCTCGTTTCCAATCTTACATTCTGAAATGTCTTATAAGGCTGTATTCGTACATTTATTTACATTAATTCAAACTGATACTTTATTTGTTATTGTCATTACCTACGTCATAAAAACTATCGGAGTTTTCATAAACATGGCACACCTATTTCTTGCATATAATGTTTAGAAGTTTACTGAATAATCCAGTAAGAGAGCGATCCTGAAGTTGTATCCATAGCAATTAGATACTACAGCATGCTAATAGCATTATCAAATGTTTTATGTAGCTTTTTCGGTACTGCATTCATGTAAAAGTTGTATATTTATATAGATTCCCACAACTATTTTATTTACAAAAAATAGGTATTTTGTGGAGTCTGAGTACCATAAATAAATATGAAATAGTACTAATGTTTTATTTGCAAAACTACTAAAAAGCCGACTACTTATTGCTGCCACACTCAATGTCACTGTTGCATATTAATATTTTTGGCATTCTCCGACTCAAAAACTGCCCAGTTCCGGCATGGGCTGCTATTTACAACATTTTGCAATGGGATATCCCAGGCAGGCCCAAACGCACCAATTACTTTTTGACTCCCGTTCATGCCGCGTGTCGCAACAACAGTCTCATTCATTTTATCCGTACCCCACTATTATTCCCTGGCCGAATGAATATGACGTCTGGTTAGGATGAGAATTGAAGGAGGTTACTATTTTTTCTGAACTTTAGCCATGGTTCTTTTCCATGCCGCAAGCCTGACATGATACACACACGGCTTAGCGCTATTTGAAAATTCATCACACTCAGCTGAGTTAGAACCCGCGACCTAAGATTTTTGCAATTCAATGAATTAACTTCTATTCTACAGGGAAGGCACGCTATATTTCTCATGGACTGCAATACTGGCACAGCTTGAGAAATGCGATTTTGAGGTAGATCGAATTCACCTTCTGACTGGAGGAGAATTCTAGCGGCCGGCTGCTCTGATTGGTAGTTTTTCTTGGTTTCTCCGATCAGTGCCTAGCGAATACAGGACAGTGTCGTCACAAAACAGCTGCGGACCGCGCGCGATGTTTCCTTCCCATTCCGTATCCTATCCTCACCCCTTACACACCTTTACGCTTACATGCGCTACACATGTGGGGAGGCCAGTCTGGAGGGTACAGCTCATTCCAGTTGGAACGGTGATCTGATGGGAGAAGACACTGGGTGGGAGAAATCCCCCGCAATTCGACGTATAGGTCGGTACCGGATCCAGTCGAGTAGGAGTCGGAGAATTGCCACTTTCCGCGACAAATCATTCATTTCATTGATCGGAAACATCGATCAGTCAATCGAACATTCGTAGCTCCATTTTTTCATCCGCATTTTTCGAGTTGTGCCTGAATTGCAGTCCATGACTGATGTATCGTATACATCGGATGTTTAGGGAAATGTCTATTTTCTTCTAACGAACTTATTTTAAAGCTGATAATATATCTGCACGAGTCATGGCAAATGATGACATATGACAAATATTTTTATGCTTATTTTTTGCTTTTTTAAGCATAAATGCGTTTTTGCCTAAATACCTTTTTTAGAATTATTGGACTTTTTTGCTTTTTATGTATTCTTTTTATATACAATGCTAAGGCAGCAGAAAATCGGCCATGTTCTAACGTGACCACTCATTACAAAATCTTCAATTCACGTCTTTGAATTTTAAAATACGAGGGAATTCCAAAAAGTATACCAACAGGTTTTTCTCCATTTCCCTATTTCATAAATACCAGACATGTTCTCAGAACATGATCGATTACACAGAGATCATGAACATCGGATACACAGAGAGCACGAACTTTTAAGTGGAAATAAACATAAATTCTCAGGAGGTTTCAGTATTTCTAAAGTTGGACTTGTAAAATATATGCCAGTCACATCAGTAGATGTTGAGAGATCCTTCTCCGCATTCAAACTAATATTGTTTCCCAATCGTGGCAAATTTGAAATTGTGATCCTTGAAAAGTTATTGGTAATATATTGCAGTGCAAACTATTAAAAATAAAATGGAGAGAGAACTGTAAATATATAAATCAAGTTTTAAGTTAAAATGTACGTACTTCTTTGTGCATTTAAGTAAACAAAATAATGTAGACAAACATTACAAACAATTTTTCATGTTCTTGTGTATGTAAGTTATGACGGTGCCTTTTTTCTCCTTATTCTTGACATTTTCAGTGCGTTTTTTAGGCACCTAAAAGGTGATTTTTTAGTGCCTAAACATCCGATGCGTCGGTATCACCTTTTCGCGCCTCCGTTCTAACAGGTGACGGTTGCGGAGGTGGCGCCCGCGCACCAGCGCCCGAGACCACAACGCGACCTCTGTTCGAGCCCATTCTCGCTCATCATGTTCTTTTTCTTCGTCTCCGCCTTTCCTCGCCGTCGCCCCCTCCCGCGCCTACGCCGCCGCCGCCGTCGCCGCCGCCGCCGCCGCCGCCGCCGCCGCCGCCGCCGCCGCCGCCGCCGTCGTGGTGTGCTTGCGAGAAGGTTTCAATTTAAATTTATGAGTGCGAAGCAGGGTGAGGTGTCGGACACGAGCGGGTGAATTATGGAGGAGGCGGGTGAAAAGGTGAGGCAGTGCTAGACACCTGCGCCTGCAGCCGCGAACGTCCTGGAGGAAGATGAAGTAGGTGAAGTTCTTTGCCTAGAAAGCCTCCAGGTCTCCTAGGAGATTCAGAACGGGTGGAAGGTATTCATGCAGCTGTCACACTCTAGCAGGAGAATAATTCCTGGGTGTTATATGGTATCCAGCAAGCAGACGCTATGAAATTTGAGGATATATATCTTTTCGCTGTAAATTTTTTTTGTGTCTTATTCTAAAGTTTTTCATTCAATTCTATATTCTTTACAAAATGTATGTAGAATTTCCCCTTCTGATCTTGCTAATTGAGTCGAGATACCAAAATAACCAAAAAAAATGAGATTTTATTACTACAAAATGATGTATTGCCATTATATGAATTGCTGTAGAAGTGTAATGTTTGCCTCCTCTCAAAATTTGTTTGTGCAAAGACACAAACACTGAGTTAAGAAACGTTTTGTTCTTTAGAAATGGTGAAGGATCATAGATAAAACATGTTAATTAATTAATTTAATTTTTGGGTATTTTGGAGTCAACCCTTCTTTACAAATAACTCCACAAATATTTATTTACCATCCTTAAAAATAACGTTTTGTTTGTGTCAAATTCTCTAAATTGTATTCTAAAGAGAATTTTGAAAACGTTATGTTTAAGAAAGTATTCGTTTACAATAGTTCATAAATCCGCTACAAGTGAATTATCCAAGACCGGGAGGTCCTAGGTTTAATCCCTGACGGTGGCAAGATTTTTGACACATAGTAAATAACTGAGTTAAAGCCTACAACTGAGGTGGGTATGATGTGCAACTAACAAATACGTGTAAGTATGTAGAATTCATTAATTAACGTGTTTCTTTCATTCGTCGCTATCCATTACGAAACATAAAATTCGCTTCAGTCATCTACGCTACAATCATCTACTACAATTTCTACAATCATCTACGCTACATAAGATATTCATTTCCCCTCAACCATAAATTCCCAACCGAAATCCTTAAATTTTGGCACTATTCTAGCGTACTTTTCAAGCCGTGGATTGTATAATTTCTTGAGCAGATGCCGGCATCGAGCATAACGAATTTCTCAGAACCCTGTGTGTACTACGCGTAAAAATAAGTACATGTGAATATGTTTGTCTGTGTGCTGAATTGACAAATTAAAATTCTTCATTCGTCGGTATCCATTACAAAACATAAAATTCACTTCAGTCATCTACATTACATAATGTATTCATTTCCCCTCAACCATAAATTCCCAACCGTAAACCTTAAATTGTGGCACTATCCTCATGTAATTTTCAAACCGCGGATGATATAATTTCTTGAGCAAAGGCCGGCATCCGGCATAGCGAATTTCTCAGACCCCTGTGTGTACTACGCGTAAAAATAAGTACGTGTGTATGTTTTTTTCTGCGTGCTGAAATCACAAATTAAAGTTTTTCATTCGTCGCTATCTATTACAAAACATGAAATTCACTTCAGTCATCTACATTACATAAAGTATTCATTTCCCCTCAACCATAAATTTCCAACCGTAAACCTTAAATTGTGGCACTATACTCGCGTAATTTTGAAACCGCGGTCGGTTTAATTTCTTAAGCGGAGGCCGACGCGGAGGCCCGGCACGGTGGAGCGGGGCGGAGGGATCACCCCCGGAGCGGATAAATCCACCTAATTGGGCCGAGTTCGTATTCCGCCGGAGGCACGTGCGCATAAATCGCCCGGGCGATAAGGCGGCGCACACGCGTGTCCCCGCGCACGCGCAGGAGCTCGCCCGTATTTATTCCGCGTTAACGAAGCGTTTCTCTCCGCCGCTCGTAAAGCTGTCGCTGTTATTTCTGACGAGTTATTTCCTTCTGCGCTAATGGTACGTGAGCCCGCACTTTGCGAAGGGTTGAAGATGTGGCGTCTGGGACTGAAAACACGCGTTTGAGCGAAAAATTGAAATTATTTCGCGCTTGAGTTGATTTGTTGGAGAGTTTTGGGGTGAAAGATATATCCCAGAATTACGTTGCAATTTGATTCATTTTTTCTGGTGTAGCATACTGCAATATGCATTCACTACATTCACGTAAGTGGTGGTATAGAATGAAAATAGTTGTAACATTTTTTATCGAAATCTCGTAATAGTAGTATATGCTGTTAGTTTATAATGTTAAACTTTATTACAGGAGCACATGTTTTGAAAACGAGCTACTTTAGGAGTGAGTTTTCAAATCTGTACGAATACAATAAAGCGCCATTATAAAAGAGTTGCATACGCTATTTTTTGTATAACAGCATTATAAATTTATAAGAGAATCATATTTAATTTGGGAAACAAGTCTCTTTTGAAGACTCGCTGCGATTGGCTGAATGTGTGTTGACGCAATCATTCGTGCTGTATAATCGAACGTCATCATTTGTGCCGTAAAATGCCCGATTATCAACGATTTCTTACAGCATTTATAATGCTGATGTACAATTTTTTTTTACTATTCTACGGGTATTGTGTGATAACTATTCTCGAACGTAGTAGGTGGTTCTTTATTTTTTTGGCAATCTCTTTCAAGTTTCAGAGCGTAAAATTCAAGTGAAAAATAATATGAAAATTTCGTTCATTTGTTGAGGCATTTGTGAGAATTTAGCTAGAAAGTATTTAAATTATTAGAGAGCATTTATTTTCTTTTACTTATAGTCATTGTATTGGTGATGTTAATAACAATGATCTTCTGTAAAACAAATGAGTACGTTGTTATTGCAGTATATATTCTATTTCAAGGATGTTTATATATATATATATATATATATATATATATATATACACATTCCTGTAAAAAAATCATATAGTAACAAAAATATGCCAATAAGTTAGTGAAGAGTAAATTCACGTCTTAAATCTCGTTCCTTTATGTTATTGTTCGTTGCAATATGAGCCCCAGTAAATTTAAGGGCGTGAATTCCGCACTTTCACAGTTTACGATATCGAACCCAAAATAACCCGACTCCAGTGAACTTATTTCTCGCAAGTTTATGATTTTCAAACCCAATAACCGGATTCGCAGAGTTTGCTTTACGAAGTGGAACAATCGCCTCTCGGCGGCGCGCAGCCCTCCTTTCGCCACCGGCCGCGCCTGGCTGCCGCGAACACCGGTGCAGGTGCGCGGAAAGTGCATTTGCGGGCGCATGCCTTATGCAGCCCTTCCGAGAATTGCTCCCCCGCTTCACGGACTTTGTAAACGTAATTTCGCCGCGTCGAGCACACACCGGTGGAAGCGCCTCTGGCCTCTGGGCCGATGCCGCGCGGCGGTGGCTTCGCATTAAGTCGGGCCGCAGTCGACGCTAATGTAGTGTACACTAGGGATGAGACATCGTTGTCCATGTTTTCAAAACTGCCAATGTTTCTATTTAAAAATAGATGTTTGAAACATCAATGTTCTGAATCCATGTTTTTAACATCTATATTTTGTGCTTGACGTTTTTTGCGTTTTTGATGTTTTGTTCATGAATGAAAATTTTCATAATCAGAATTTTGTAAGAGTTAAAATCTGAAATAATAACTAACTAATTTCCTATTATTTTCATTATACATTATCACACTTCATTTCAGTATTTTTCGTATTTTATACATGAAGAGGCGTTTTATAAGTATATTATGCGTTAAAGTTTAATTATAATTAATATTATTAATATTAATAATTAATAATATTAAATTAACTTCAGGAATTGATGCTAGAGTTTTTTTAAATTTATTTTATTTTATGTCGCATCAACTACAAAAGGTTATTAGCGACAACTACAAAATAACATTAATATTTTTGTACATGAGAAGTTATGACATTTATAGGAACATTCACATTACATTATTAAAGTTTATACACATGTCTTATATATCCCCGTACAATTTTATGCTTTTCAAAAACTTGAGAAACCGATTGCATTGATCTTTGTTCTTTAGTACACTTGACATGTCGTTCTCAACTCCATGTCTCGTCCGGTCAGTCTCAAACCTGGGGCACAGAAATAGATGATTAACAATCATAGAAACATTACACATATTACACATAACAGCTGTTTCTCCTGTGATCAGATGGGCATGTGTGAGTTTGGTGTGACCTATTCTGCATCTAGTTAACACAACCTGGTCAGCTCTGCAAAAGAATGTGGCAGGATTGTAGTCATCGTATTCACATATACTTCTTAATTTACATTGGGCGTTATTATTCCATTCCTGTCTGTCCAATTCTTGTAATTGTCTTTTGATGTTGGCGTGATAGTCCTGTGGTACTATGGGAAGGTTACTTCTTTCATCAAGTTGTGACGCCTCTTTTGCAGATCTGTCTGCCAGCTCATTCTCCGTGATACCCACATGAGCCGGGATCCATCCAAAAACTATATCTTTACCTTTAAAGTTCAAGTTTCTTATCATACTAACAATGTCTAAAGCTAGCGGGTTTCCTGAATAAAAGACATTTCTAATAGTCGACAGAGCCAATTTGGAGTCTGTTACTATCAAAAATTTACGTTCATTGTCTTCGAGAATGTAATCTAGTGCTGTGATGATGGCATGTAATTCGCTGGACAGGACTGAGTACTTGTCGGGCAGTTTGGTTGATATTACTCTTGTTGACGTTACAGCGATGCTAGAGTTGTGAAGTGGGTAAGCGAATTTCTTAGAGACAGGAAACAAAAAATTCGAATTGGCACTCAGTTTTCGACCACGGGTTTTGTTACTTCAGGGGTTCCACAGGGAAGTGTTTTAGGGCCATTACTTTTCTTAGCGTATGTAAATGATCTCCATGTTAACATACAATCAAAGGTGCGTTTATTTGCAGACGATTGTGTTATATACCGAAAAATCAAAAGTAGCGCTGACGAACAAATACTGCAGCAGGATTTAGAACATTTACGTGATTGGCCTGAAAAAAATGACATGGGAATTAACGGAACCAAAAGCAAAACAATAACGTTCGGGCGGGGAAAAATTATGAGGAACCAGACTATCGTTTAGGTGAGGTCGTTATCCCAAGAGTCTCATCATGCAAGTATTTAGGCATTAATCTAGATAGTAAGTTAGGGTGGGAGAAGCATATAAAACAGGTAGTAAGAAAAACATGGAAGTCCTTGCATTTTGTAATGCGAATTCTAAAGAAAAGTTCTGTAAACGCGAAAGAATTAGCTCATTTTTCGCTGGTTCGCCCTCTCATGTAATACGGAGTGGCATGTTGAGATCCATACAGAAAGTCGCACCGGAAAAATCTAGATAGAATACAGAGGAAAGCGAATAAATTTCCCTATGGAACTAACGCAATAAAAAAGGCATGGGAACCTCTAGAAACGAGAAGAACAAGGGCGAGGCTTTGCGCTCTTTATAAATCGTACATAGGTCAACCAGCTTTGAAGGAAATTCAGGTTAGACTAGAAAAAACAAATTATTTCGGCCGAAGCGATCGCACCCACAAAATTTGAACAAGGAAACAAAATTCAGATCTTGGGAAATTTTCCTTTTGTAACAGAACAATTAAAGATTGGAACAGTTTACCCGCAGCAATTTTCAGAGCTTTTCCTCTAAGTGTCCGAAGTTTTAGAAATAAGTTAGAACAATATGAGAGTAATTGACATTAAATGAGTAAGTGTTGTGAAGTGCGGTGAAGTGCTGGTCAGTGTAATTCAAAGCAAAAACAGTGTAGTGTTGTGCAGTGCAGTGCAGTTAAGTGTAATGAACGCGATCAATGAATTGAAAAAAATAAATTTAGCCAATATTTATGTAGCTTGTATTATTTTATTTTATTTTTATTTATTTTTATTTATTTACGTAAAAAAAACAGTTAAAAACTGCGTATGACGGGCTATTACATTTTAGCATCACCAACATATAATTATAGGATATCATGACAGAGTTGAAATAATTGTTGTAATATTTAATATTAGTGATAGAATGATTATTGCATCTTCGGCTTGTACTGTACTCCTTTATTATTATTGTTATTATTATTGTAATTATTGTTATTTAACTGCCACCGGGTCATACCGAATTGCAGTTCAAATAAATGTTGGTATGTATGTATGTATAAATTAATATACACGGCCAACGTCTAATTAAATTTTGTGGCATACGAATTTAATGTTGAAGATTGCTAAACCAGTATTGAAACATCGATGTCTTTTTTGTCGATTTATTATTAACATCGATATTTTAATTTTGAACTTCCATGTTTGGCAACATCTACGTTTTGTTATTGGTGACGCATCGCTAGTGTAAACCGGGTATCAAACGATCGGATACACAATAAGAAATTTAAACAAAATATTAATGCCCTGCCTTGTCCTTCCTTCTAAAATCTTTTTTTTTCTTGTATTATGAAAGAATTCATTTAATTCGCAAATTACATTCAATCCCAGCCCCGCGGGTGGCGTGCTAGCTTTCTGTGAAGAAGTCTCGGATTCAATTCCCGGCCGGCAAAAATGAAGCTGTAGCTTTCTAAGAAAAATGGTCTCAGTTTCTCTAGCTGGGTGACGAAAGAAAAAGCTCACCCAGACCAAGTAAGCTAGGTACGGTGAAAGGAATAGCTTATGTCCGACACATCATTCTCTCTTACCCCCAGGCGTGGACAATAAATCAAAAAAACAGGGCCCAGGCCTGGAAACACCGCTAACTGGCAAAAGTCGATTCGTTGTTTTCTAAAATGTGAAATACATGCATCGTTCGATCAATGTCAAAAAATCATCTATTATGGTATTGGAGACCGTCGTACATCCATGTGCACTTTTCGTGCTTGCGTGAGCAATTGAAGAAAACTAAAATCTGATTAGAAGATTAAAAGTCTTATCCCGACCGTTAATTTCTTGTTGCCGAAAAGTTGTATAACTCTCCGATTGTTTAGTCTACAGTCGGAATGACACGAAATTCCCAAATCGTGCATTGAAAGTATAAAAAAGTACAAATTATAAAAGAAATATTCCTAGCAAGTGCAAAGTAAGTGAAGTATGAATAAACAACATACGTAATGTGAATGCACAGTTAGTTTAATCAAAATAAAATCACTTTTTTCCATCGAATAAAAATATATTTTATCCATAATATAATTTTTTCTCTTAACAAAATTTAGTTTTACGCGTGTTATTTAACAGTAGCTATTTGAAAAACGGAAACCAAGCTCTTCAGCATCTTCCTAGAAGCGAGTTTACTGAGTATTCAACGAACAAATAGCTTAGCAGGAATCATTAATTTTATTTTCTGTACGCAAAGCAAAAGCAAAAGCTTTGCATTACAATCTCCGTTTATCAGTGGGAGTAATTTCCTCATCTATGAGAACTTTATGACTTAGTTCATGTAGTAGAGTAGAGAGAGCGCCACTGTTCACGCAGAGACAAGAGAAACCGCGATCCATACAGGAACATCACCGCTCCGCTGGACACATACACACTACATGGGTTCTCATGCAGTACATCACACTTCGATATTCGAATCATCAAGAGCCATCGATAATCATCGATACTACACTATTCCATTCCTCCTTCCAGCGCTTTTCTTCAATAGAAATCTGTTAGAAGGAAGGGTTAGAGATCATAAGAATTTCATTATTTTCGTTATCTAGAATTGCTGAAGCACTACCTGATTTTCAATTAGTATGGATAATTTGATTGAATCGAGCATTGTGTAGCCTCCTATGTCTTCCTTTCTGTTAGAAATGTAATCCTTTATTGTTGGTGAAAGTAATATTGAATATCTGGTAATTATTATTAAAGCTTGTCGTGTTACATTCATTTCTCCCGCTTCAAGCCAATCTGCAAATAGCTTTTGCTTGGATTATTATCCATACGTGGGCTGATATTTTCTGTACAAAATCATTTTTCTGTATGTCACCCCGCTTGGTTCGGGTCCTCTCCAAAAACCAATTGGCCATTCAAAACTTAATTCATCTTAATTACCAATGCACCGCCAAATTTGCTAAAATGGCAAATTATTTGGTCGATTAGACGATTGGTAGATCATGATTGCGAGTAATATGAATAGTTCCTTTTTTATGCAAATTTAAATATTTGTAAACTCTAACTATGAAATTCAAAATATATTTACTACAATCTAATATTGCTTCATGGAGTTACTCAGTAAGCATTTTCATTTCCGTTATTTTTTGTTGAAAATAATACCAATAATTCCCAGAGCCCGGAGATAATTGGAATTTATCTTTTGTTATTGTTTTTCGTTAAAGCTGTCATGCCCCATTATTTAGAAATGCCATTTTTCGTTGAAACTTTTAATAAAATTCATAAAAGATATGTTTAACAACAGATGACCCACATCTGGCATGACGGCATTAGTTAGTTTAGAAAAAAATTGAAGCGGTCTTTGAGGAAGAAAATGTTAAATTTTTTTAATTGCCTATATCTCACGCCAAATGACACGAAAAGTAGTCATATTTTCGAAAAATTCGACATGAACCTATTTAAAGATCCGACTTTAGAGAACAGGTACCATGAAGAAAAAAATCTCTATCTTCAATATAATAGTTGTAGTAACACGCTCAAAAAAACAGACGGACTGACACAGATATTTCGCCGTCAATATATTTTTCGGTATCACGAGCCCCCAAAACATGGACTCTGGCTACATGACGTATTAGATGAGTTTTTTTCTATATTTAGCATCAGGATTTATCCAATTTTTCGTCACCAGAGCTCGGCCATAAGAGTTTTCTGCCGAAAATTCGCCATTTTCCGGCGCACGATAACATAACTTGTTGTTCCTAGGAAGAACCTTCGTAAGGGCGAGAAAGTAAAAAAAAACAACGACTTTTTCCTCACCGATAGAAACGTGTCACCAAGAGGTGTGGCACCGGGAGCGGTAGCTCAGTGCATCAACTGATGTCGCTGCACTAGGTTCGAGTCCTGACGGCGGCAGGATTTTCAACACTGGCTTTTCAGCTAGGTCGAATTCAGTCGCTGTCTGGGGGAGAATTCTAGCGGCTGGCTGCTCTGACCAGTAGTTTTCCGTGGTTTCTCCGATCAACACCAGGCGAATGCCGGAGCAGTATCCTAACAAACGGGCCACGGACCGCGCGCGATCTGTCCTTCCTCTTCCTTGTCCTATCCGCTCCCCTTACACACACACACACACTTACACTAACATGAACTACACTGCTACATATTCCGGGAGACCGGTCGGGAGCTTAGAGCTTGTCCCGGCTGGGGCGTTGCCCCGCTGATGGGAGAGTCCTGGTTAGGGGGAGACCCCACTAGCCGACGGTAGGTCGGCGCCGGATCTCGCCGTCCGGCGGGGCCGTCAACGCCATCTCCGGAGAAAAAACATGCACTACACTAACGGGACTAATGACCAAAGCAGTTGACGCGCTCGGAAACACGAAAAAAATCAATCAAGAGGTGTGGCATTCTCAGTGACTCAGCACAAGGTTGCCAGGTGAATTGCAAACTCTTTCCCCGCCCCTACGATGAATTTCCACAAATAACCTTTTCAATGAAAGATAATCCCCCAACTTTGGAACAAAAAATATTCTTCAAATTATGACAAACGTCATAAACTGTTCTCAGCGATGCCATTCGAAGTTCCCTTACATTGAAATCAACCAATCATCGTCCTTTGAGCTGGTCGAAACCACAGAGGGGTATTTGTGCTCGATGCTTCAAACCCTGTAGTATATTCGTTCCTCTTTCTGTGTGCCTGTCGTTTATTTTTCTCTTTTTGATGCATAAAAATATGAGTGAATAACCTCCGTTGTTCCTTTTTTATTCATAATAACTGAGAGAATAATATCCTCAGCTATCCGGCTATATCGACTTTGGATGAAAATAATTTCCCAAAAAAAAAAATCCCCAAAGATTTCCCCATCCATTTATGTTTCGCATTTTTACCCCACAACGAAAACATTTCCACATTTTGGGGACAACATTCCCCAATCTGGCAACCCTGGTCCAGCATCTTCCTCCACCTTTAGCGCCCCTCTGTGGCGTAGCTTCTCCCACTCCGTGCGTCTCTCGCCTCCCCGCCGCGTGCGCGCGCGCGCCTTCGACTGTGAAATCGATTTAAGGCGCGCGGCGCGGGGCGGCGCGGCGGTGGCGCGGCTCGCCATCAATGAACGCCCGCCTCCCCCACCCCCACCCCACGCCCTCGCTTCACCCGGACGCATAACCCCTCGCCAGCGCGTCGCGCGGCACAGTGGGCCGAGCCGGAACTGCTCCTAAAGCACTCCGTGTGCTGATTGGTTGTTACTGATTCCGGGCGCGTTAACCGTGGTCATTAGTCCTGGAAATGAAGTGCATGTTTTTTTCATCGGGAGTGGCGGTGATCTTCCCCCGGCTGGATCTAGCGCCGACCTACTGTCCACTAGCGGGGTTTAACCCAATTAGGTATCTCCCACCAGCGGGACACACCCCCAGCCGGGAGAAGCTCTAAGCTCCCGACATGTGGTAGTGTTGTGAATGTTAGTGTGTGTGTGTGTGTGTGTGTGTGTGTGTGTGTGTGTGTAAAGGGTGAAGATAGGACAAGGACGAGGAAAGAAAGATCGTGCGCGGTCGGTGGCCCGTTTGTTAGGGTAATGCTCCGGCATTCGTCTGGTGTTGATCGGAGAAACCACAGAAAACTACCGATGAGAGCAGCCGGCCTCTAGAATTCTCCGCAGGAATTCGACCTAGCTGACCAGCTAGTATCGAAAATCCTGCTGCCGTCGGGACTCGACCCTCCTGGGCTGACCTCCCGGTCAGAGGCTCTACAATCAGCTGAAGCACTGAGCCACCTCTCCCGGTCACACCGTGTGCACTGCGTGTCACAGTCACTGATGTATGAGACGCACCCCACTCTAATTTCCAATAATTACGATTGCATTCGAATTCCAGCAAAAAATTCATTAAAAGTGATAGAATTCAAATACAAACAAAATTGCAAAGTAATTTAAGGAAATATGTTGATTTATTAGAGTTTCCAAGCGCGTGAACAGCTAAGGATGTTAGTCCCGTTAGTCCAATCCGTCGGCAAATACGGTATTTTTCGATTTTCTGTTTTTATTTATTTCTTATGTATCTTAAGTGCGAATTTCGGTGAGAAGGCTCAATGACTTACTTCCGAATCCAGAAATCTTCTCTGTCGTGGAGTGTTTTCGCGAACACCTCATTTTATGTTGAGATGTAACGCTGATGATGATGATGATGACTACGCGAGTAATGAGTATGAAGATTCAGAAAATGGTGTAATGACAGGTAGGGGAAAAGGTAGAACACCAAACAAACCTGCTGTGAACTCACTTAGTATGCCACAATAGGGCTCAGTAGAACAAGGAGCTATCCCACATTTTTTGTGAAATTGAGTTATTTAGCTTTATACAAAACTTGAAATATTATTCTTTTAGTGTCATGTTATTTCAATCCAGCCTGAACTTAAATGCAAGTGTACTGTGTTTAAATGTTTAAAAATGTTTTGAGTTAAATGAGGGAAGTTCAGGTATATCCCTAATTATCTCGAAACTATGTTTATGTTAGATAGTTCCTTGGTATACTGAGCTCTTCAATTTTGTCTTGGATCGGATGTAGATCAAACCTCGACGTTCATTCATAGATTGATTTTTATCTGGTGCGTTGACTATCATGGTCAATATTCCCGCTAGTGTAATGCATCTTATATTGCGAGAGGTGACCACGCTAAAACGTGTACAGACCTACACGTCGCCTTGCGGGTTGCACCCCCCCCCCAGGTATTTCCACCAGCATGGCCGCCGGGACAAGAGAATTCTTGTACGGATACTATACATTAAAGTAATATTGACGTGTTATATACGAGTATTATATTAGAACCATTTTACTTCGATATGTTTCATCATATTTGAAACATCAATGTTTTATCGACATCGAAAACTTTTCGTTGATGTATGGAAGTAACAATGTATCGATGTTTTACAAAAATTTGCCATCACTGGGAGTGAAGGCAGTTGTGACGGCGATCGCCCTCGGGGTGAGCTGCAGCTTCGCCGCCCGCCCGAGCGGAGCGCCCCGTTGGGCCGGGAAATGCGCCTGAATATTGCGGTTCTGTGCGCGCAATTGCAATTGATGGGCTTAGTGCATGAAGGTGTTAACTCAGTTTTTAGTTTGGTTGTCAAAACGACTTTTCTATGAGTTTCCTATCAGTTGCTTTGCTACTTTTGATGAAAATCACAATATTTGTCGTATAAAAATGAAATAATTTCCAGTAATATAAAAAGAAGTTTCATGCAAGTTTACTAAATCTGAAATATTTCCTTTGGCCATTTTCTGAGTTAACACCTTCTTGCACTAAACTCTTCCTAGATATCATTGTATACCGACTCTGCATTGAATTGTACTATGTTCTGCAAATAGAGATTTCCTGGTGATTCTCTGTACTGGGATGACTTCCAGTTAATTGAATACAGTGTCTATGAATTAGAAGCAGAATTAATAAGACAGATTAATTAGAAAGTTGCTATCTTAAATTTCATGATCCAAAAGTGTTCACGTAGCAACTATAGTAAGGAATCAACAAACCATTATCAACTCATTATCAACTTTAAATTCCAAAATTATTTTAAGATAGAATATTTTATACATTTAATATATTTCACATTTATTTCATAGTATACATTTTCTGTTTTATTTGGCAACACTTTGACATTTCAGGCGAATGTCTTCTTCAGCCTCTGAAAGTACAATATATTGAATTTAAATTCCAAATTCCCATTATTTTCATTAGAATGAATTTGTGGGATTTAAAGTTAATAGTCAAAATCCAATAGACAATGTAAAGAATTCGATAAATACCTTTCATATTACATTATTGCAATGCCAACATTAACAATATGTGTTCAGCATAATATTAAATATAAGATATGGAAAACGAAATAAATTATCTTCGTCCGAATCCTTATACCAAGAAGAGCATGTTTGTTTCTTATGTTTAATCTTTTAGGAGGATAAATAATTGATGTCAACTATAAGCTATTTTCTCGAACTGTGATGCAATTTATCACGAGTGTTTGATGTAATTTGAGTTATTATAGGATCTTCGGCTGTTGATAAAAAGTTCGAAGATTATCCATTCGAACATTGAACATTCAAAATACGTCTTAGAAATATTTGTAGAATTTCAAATCTTAGTAGAATATATTTTAATGCATTTTTATATTGTTGATATATATTATTCTTTAATTAACTTAAAATGTAAATGATTTTGTCATGCGAAATGTCAATTTTTATGCAATATTTATGCTAAAAAGTGGATTACTTTATGTACAGAGTCAGAAATTGAATGTTTTTGTTTAAATAAATGTACATATTTATTATTAGTTACGTCAATCTATTAATTTATCAAAATCGTGGAAAACATCAATAAAATTTATCCGATGTCCCCCGGAGCCCCCTTCCGACCTTGGTAATGCACCGGACCATGGTGCATGGCAATGCGAAAACTTTAGTATTGCTAGAGTTAATTTTGTTTTCGGGATGGGCTAAGCTCTCTAGGTCTGTGACTGCCAGAAATCATTTTGGTGAAGCAATCGCTGAGCCCTTTCCTTGCTTAGCGCGAGGTTTTAGAAAAAAATATAGGAAATTAGTCAGTAGGGTGAAAACGTATAGTGAAGTGAAGTGAAGTGAAGTGAAGTGAAAGGTGCGATGATGCGTAGTCTACAGAAAAAGTATTGAACAATTAATATTTAGATAAAGTTATATGCAGTGGAGTGCAGTGAAGTGAAGTGAAGTGATTTCATTTCTTCTGAATATGACTGAATAAGTTCTGATTGGTGTGTAGGTGAGGGTTCCTTCGTCTCTCTATGTATATATGCGTATATGTTTGTATGTATGTATATTTGTGTAATATGTAAGTTTATTCATTTATATGTTAGTGTATATGCATTTTAAT
Organism: Teleogryllus occipitalis; assembly: GCA_011170035.1. Lineage (NCBI taxonomy): Eukaryota > Metazoa > Arthropoda > Insecta > Orthoptera > Gryllidae > Teleogryllus > Teleogryllus occipitalis. Next base: position 20,077 of record BLKR01006285.1, read on the forward strand.
GTTTAGTATAGGAATGTAAATGCCATCTGCATATATAGGAAATGTCAAAGTCCATTTGTTTGTTTATATTTATTTTTTATATATTATTTTATTTGTAATTGTAATTTTGCATTCTGCCACCGGGCGTCATTTGCCCAATTGTAGAATAAATTTATTTCTATCTATCGGTTCAGAAATAAAAATAGTAGATTCAAGATATTTCTAGCCTCATGTCTGAGTGAATTGCCGTCCCTTCCTTGCCCATGCTGGCCAAGTGCAAGTTTCGCCGGAGCATCCGCCGATAACTGCGCCGAGCACCGTCTGCCGCGTTTACTTTCGTGCGTCCGCTCTCCGCCATCTGCGCCGACCAAGTTCAACGGCCCCGGATGCCGCATCTAAGGTCGAGTTCAATTTCTGCGTCACACGTCAGGGCCACGGCTACTTTCAGCACAGTAAATAAACGTCACACAGGTCCGTTCTTGTGTATCGTTTTACCGCAGTCGAACGCAGTCAAAGCTTATAATCGAGAGCAGTTTTCACAGCGGTCAAAATGCGATACTATATTTCTCAGAAGTCAAAATCCATAAATGTTTGCTCCCGTTGTCGTAACATCTGGCAATCAAGGAGTCTGTAAAGCGTAACACCAGAATCTCCGTTGCCTTCACAGCCGGCCGGCGTCTGTCTCCTGTCAGTGGTCGTCATTTCGTTGGTTGAAATGGGACCCGAGAAAAGAAGCAGAAGCTTCGTCTGGAGAGGCAACAAAATAATTGGACGTTCCGAGTGCGTGAGAGAGGTGGGGGTCGGGGGAATGAAGGGCACCCTCTGGGCAATCAATAACCCTCTCTCCCCGCGCCTCTGCCAGAGGACCTATAAATACCGACACCGGCATCCTCTGCAGATTCCTCTGTCACACAGTTGGCTAACGTTTTGGTGGACGTGGGTGATTTGGGAAAATCAATGCATACCCCTCTGATTGATCACCTGCATTTCTACGTCTAAAGTAGAATCAGTTGCAAATCATGTGAATATAATCAAAATCTAAAAGTATCTGGATTCAGTCCTGGAGAAAACATATACAGAACTTATACAGAACAAGCGCGTACATCATTTTAACGACTTTCTAGACTATATTATCAAATCATGAGAAAGGTAATTGAATAGACGTTATTACAGTATACATTCTGTGGGAAAACATTGTTTTGAAATAATCCCTTCCAATAAATCCGACGAAGCTACATATATAACATTTCTGTTCATCTAAAAATAAGTCATCTGTTCTAGTTAATCTAAAACTCTGAAAATGATTTCATTTAAAAATAAGTAAATCTGATCAGTAGAAGCTTTGTTTCTATTGTAACAATCTGAAAAACCCTGATGAAACCAATTAAACAGAATTGAAAGCCGAGAGATTCCTGAACGAAGTTGAGGAAATCTCCATTGTCGAACCTTCCCGAGGAGTTTCTTTAGAAAAAGAGTCGAAGCGGCTGTGGAGAGACAGTTCCCGGTGCCAGTCGTATGTTTGTATCAGAGGCGGCACTCCAGGGCTCCTACTCCTGCCCTTTTATTTGTTTACGAATTCCTCGGCGCTGCCGTGGCAGATCTGAGACCACACACTCCTGTGCTGTAGTTCACTGTTGGGTATCAATTTTGAACTCCATCCACTAAAACTGTTAGAGATTTGTCGAGAATCCAGGTTAATTTGTTCTATATTAGGCTCTGGAATGCAAGTCGCGAAACAAATTAAACGCCGTGAAGAAATTATTTGCGGTCAAATTCCTACAAATTGTGATGGAATTGCTGAAAGATTAAGATGTTCGATGCAGAAAAATACTGTAATTTAGTAACAGGTTATCAATAAATCGTGAATAACAATGAACCGTGTACTCATTTACTAATGATAGACGAATATTTACATCTTTATTTTCTAAATTCAAGCAAAAGATTGTCCTCCTTATTTCATTGAACCAATAAAAATACATATTTCACGTCATCAGTTAAATGAAATTATTTTGTAATGATAAGATGATGTACATTTCGTCTAATTTTAAATTCTAGGTCCCTTTCATAATTACATTGTAGTATAGACCGTATACTTTCCACTGACATTAAATTTAAAACAACTTTATTACTATGTAAACTTTTCCTAGTGTTTTTTTACTTCTAAAAGAATTTATTTTTAAATAATATTTAGATTTTTTTTTTCAAGAACTTATTTGGCTCCCAGTTTATTTCTATGGTAAGAAATGATAACTATTCAAATTACAAGTGACAAATCGAATATCAGTCACGTAATTCGTACTTGTAATTGTACAGGCTTTAGTAGAAGTGATGAGCGTGTCAGCAGATCGCTTCCACTCCGGGAGTGTCGTAGATCAAAATCTTCCGCATACGCCACAGAACCCGTCCCGGCAGAGCGTGTCTGTGACGGGCGTCTGCCGCATACATTAAGTCGGTGTTCCGCGCGAGGCAGCATGGCGAGATTTGCATTGTGCTAATAGGGGCTCTCGCTCCGCTCTGTTGCAGGAGGACGCCATGCGCCTGAAGGAGGCCGCCGCGGCGGTGGACGCCCCGGCCGTGCGGCTGCACGTGTGAGTACACGCCCACGCCACGCCCTCGCCCTCGCCCTCGCCCTCGCCCTCGCCCTCGCCCTCGCCCTCGCCCTCGCCCTCGCCCTCGCCCTCGCCCTCGCCCTCGCCCTCGCCCTCGCCCTCGCCCTCACCCTCGCCCTCGCCCTCGCCCTCGCCCTCGCCCTCGCCCTCGCCCTCACCCTTGCCCTCACCCTCGCCCTGCCCTCGCCCGTCGCCCTCGCCCTCGCCCCCGCCCTCGCCCTCGCCTCGCCCTCGCCCTCGCCCTCCCTCGCCCTCGCCCTCGCCCTCGCCCTCGCCCTCGCCCTCGCCCTCGCCCTCGCCCTCGCCCTCGCCCTCGCCCTCGCCCTCGCCCTCGCCCTCGCCCTCGCCCTCGCCCTCACCCTCGCCTTCGCCCTCGCCCTCGCCCTCGCCCTCGCCCTCGCCCTCGCCCTCGCCCTCGCCCTCGCCCTCGCCCTCGCCCTCGCCCACGCCCTCGCCCTCGCCCTCGCCCTCGCCCTCGCCCTCGCCCTCGCCCTCGCCCTCGCCCTCGCCCTCGCCCTCGCCCTCGCCCTCGCCCTCGCCCTCGCCCTCGGCAACGCCCACGCCCACATCCGCGCCCACGTCCAAGTCCCGCCTCTTCCCATTGTACCTGACTTCCGTACGCTATTATTTTGTACACCAACATTATAAACGACATTTTCTGTTGCAAGAAATTGTTCATAATCGGGCATTTTACGGCACACATTATGACGTACGAGCAGAAGCCTCGTATAAGCATTTTACGGCATGAGTGATTGCGTCATCACTCGTTCAGCCAATCGCAGGGAGTGAATTGTGGGGAGGTAAAGGTAAAAGGAACAGCCGATCACCGTTTTCTCGTACAGATGTCAGATACCCTAGACATTACAAGAAAGTTTTTTCACAACATTAAGTTTGATTCTTTTATAAATTTAAAATGCTTTTTTACAAAAAATAGCTTATGCACTCATTTATAATGTTGCTTTGTAGCATTCGTGCACTATTCGGTCGCAACGTCGCTCTTTTTCAAAACATGTACTCATGCAATAAAGCGTAATATTATAAACTAATTACATAAATTCTTAATACAGGTTTTACTAAAAAAACTAATGGTGCTAAAACAGCATGAACATTTTCGCCCGTACTTTCAGGCAAAATTACGCGAAAAGTACTCAAATTTTCTAAAAGTCGTACATGAGCTTATTTCAAAATCTATCTTTAACTAACAGAGTTCATTAAAGAAAAAAATATCTATCAGAATAATTGGAGTTGTAGGAAGAAGCCGAAAAAATTTTGAATTTTGACAATTTTCGATAAATCAGGATTTTCAACGAAAATGAAACCTGCGCCATTCTCTTAATTGTCCTTTACACTACCCAACAACAAAACGTTTTAAAAAACGATGGGGCGAATTTTTTGAAACTTCTGAAAATGCCCCCCAAATGTCATGAAAACTACCCCCCAAAATTAAAATATCGTTTTCAAATTCAATGGACCGCGACATCAGCCATATCGATTGGGGATTATCAATTTTGGAGAAAATTGGCTGAACGGTTTAGCCGCTAACGTTGTTCATAGACGGGACGGACAGACGGACGGACGGACTAATGAATCTGAATTTTTGGATACTAATGATGTGTTCACATATTACGAAATACTGTGTATCCTCTCCGTGGCAAAGCAGCTCATCTTGAGGATGTTAGGCGTATTTCTCGTCTTTATTTCTTTGTCCATGCTCTCTCCTGGAGGTGATTTCACCACTTCTTTCTCCTGTAATCATGTTATTGAAAAATGTTAACACTTCGTGCGGGCAAATCTGAAGAATATCATTACGATCGTTTTATTTTCTAATGAATGGGAGGCAGATGGCGGAGTAGTAGCAAAAGTATACACAAGGCAGATTATAAAAAATGGTCTGAATTTTGGAAGGTGCTGTAGCCTCTTAACGTCTTGTTAGCGCACGTCATAACGCATTGGCGAAATGACTTTGAAATATCACCTATTTATGTCAGTTTTCAGACAATGGTGACTTGAAATTTGGTTTCTGCAAAGTGGTTTTTTATAATTTTCCTTCCAATGTATACTCACGATTCTCTACCTCCCTATGTTTCAGTAATAAACATTTAACTCGCCGTTTTACTGATTTAAATAAGTATATTTTTTCATAACTCTTGAAAACGTGTGTATAACTTTTGATAAGATACTTGTGGATTGCACCAAACCTTAAAATCTCGTATTGGAAAATAAATAAAAATATAAATAAAAGAAATTGGTTCCGAAATAACAAATTAATAGTAAACGAAAAGAAAACGGTTTTAATGCAGTTTTCCATTTCAAATAAACAATTCTGTGCTCCATTGAAAATGAACGGTGTACCATTGACTGATGTTAAAGCAACAAAATTTTTAGGTTCCTCAATTCAGTGAAACCTTAAATGGAACGTCCATTTAAATGAATTGAACACAAAATTAAATTCATTATGTTACGCGTTGAGAATTCTTGCAAATTCAGTCAGCCTTCATACTGCTCGTTGTGCATACTTCGCGAATTTTCATTCCCGCCTGAGATATGGCATAATATTCTGTGGAAATACACCTTATATCTCCCAGACTTTTAGATTACAAAAACGAATTGTACGAATAATAACCAAATCCCACCCACGTGATTCTTGTAAGCCTCTCTTCATTAATCTACGAATTTTACCATTACCTTGTCTGTTGATTTACGAATCAGTGGTTTTTGTCAAAAATGACTTGCTTAAGGGCGGGAATATATTTTCAGAAAATGCCGACGTCCATTACTATAACACTCGACGTAGAAATCATATTCATCAGGTGACAGTATCAACAGCTCATTACAAAAAATTCACATAAAATACATGTACATTATTTTACAACACTTTGCCAGATGACATTAAACGATTAAATCCGATAGAAAAGTTTAAATCCCAAGTGAAATCGTTTCTGCTGCATAACTGTTTCTATACAATTAGAGACTATACTGAGCATCACAAACAAAGTAACATAATTTTAACAATGATACTTAATGCATTATTTACCATTTGAACTGTATAAATGTGTATAAACAACCTGTAACAAGTATTGTACTGCAGCCTCCGGGTCAATGACCCCCATCTCGGTCAGGTTTTTCGTCCATTTTCCCTGATACATTGAGCAAATGCTGAGATGACCCCTTGTTTTGCTTCTGGACATAAATGTAACTTCATTATCTGTGCACGTCTTCTAGAATTCATTGGGAAATATAGTTATTCAAATTATCGTTTCCATGTTGTTGCGGCACGAAGTATTATTCCTTGACGAAGGACATCATGGATAAGAGACCAAAATTTATTGTTTATTTATCTTTGAAAATAGATTTTATTACATGAGAGCTTTTTTTATTTATTCAAAATTCATGTATTATATGACTTAATATAGGGATCACAGAATTTTGAAAATGTGCACAGAATTCACTTCTCCCCATAGCACGTCATACGCAGTTTTAACTGTTTTTTGACGTAAAATAAATAAAAAAAATATTTTTTTAATTACCACTAGGTTTTGTATACTTCTTTGAAATATTATATAATTAGTTGGTATTTGACTTGAAATATAAAAAAAACTGACACTTTGAATGATAAAATTAATTAAAATTTTAAAAAATGCGTAAGTCACTATAATTTGATGACTTTGAACAAAAATTTTGAAAGGTTTAGATTTAAATATATCGTGAAGGACATTACGTCATTCTAATAATTCTTACAACTACACAATTTTCAGGAAAGATTGTGTGCTCATGTTGTTTTCCGGTAGACCTCTTCTTGAACAGGCTGACATCACCAAATACGTCAAAACACTGTTTCGCGCGTACGGTCAGTACTTCCAACTATCCAAACCCGGGACAACGTAAAGTTCGGGGCCAGCATTCCCAGGGCGGGCTGCGCAGCAGTTAGTCGCACGCATGCGCGGAGCTTTGGGCTCTCGCTGCAGGCGCTCCGCCGACGCTGTTCCGCTCAGCTTTATTGCCTGGACTCCGTCCGGGAGCCCTGACCCAGAATAGCGAGCGCGAGGCGGGGCGGGGGGGGCGGAGTGGGATGCTCAGACGGCTCAAACCCCGGCGGTTTCCATACAGAGGCGCTCTCTATGCGCGGCTGAGAACCGCCTCTTCCGACTTTCTCCCTTCATTTCCTCTCCCTTTCGTTACATGTGTCCTTCTATTGGTTTCCAACCGTATCTCTTCTTGTGTACTATCGTTTTTTTTCTTTCCTATTCTCCTGTTCATTGTCTTTCCTTTGCTGCTACTCTCCCACCCCTCCCCCATTCTCTTTTTCTCTATCCTCTTCTCGGATGCCCCCCGCTGATACTCTTCACCGCTCTTCTCATACAGACTTCTCCTTTTACATTTCTGTTCCTCTCCTATTCCTTTCTACTTCTCAGGGTTCCTCTCCGATTTTCATTTCGTTTTATCTTCACTCTTATCTTTTCTGTTTTGTTATTTAATTCGTTCTGTTCTTGGGTTAATTATGTTTTCTTTTTTTCATCCATTTTTCATCTCCTTCAACTTGTCTTCTTTATATTCTTTTCTTACTTCATGGCTGTTATTAATTTATTTCTTTTAACTATTATCGTCATAATCCTATTGCAATGCCCATTATTTCTCCCTTCGATTTGTACTTTTAATTCTGTTTTCCTTCTTTTCCACGGCATTTTTTATTCACGCATTTACTACTTTTTCTATCTCCTATTTTCTCCATCTCTTCCCCCCTCTCTCTCACTCAATTTCCCCTGTTACTTGTATTGCCTCTTTTTTGTCTTTTCCATCTCAATATTGAGACTGACAATCTCGAGCCATCTGACCGAAACAATGCTTCACTCAGAGGTAAATCTTGAAGACGGCGCTCTCGACTGTCCCCAGCTACGTGGAATGCTTCGGGCATAAATTTCCACTATTGGCTTTTTCCTTCGCCATAAAAATGTCTGTGGCATCTAGTAGCTTATTCTATCTTCTTGAATGCAAATCTTGTTTGCGTAAAGGTTAAAAGAATGGAAACTGAATGTAACGTGCATGTTTTTTTTCTCTTTCATGGGCATAAATGTTGTTTTGTATGCTTTTGAAATGCCAATAAAAGGAAACATAATCGATAAAAATTTAACGCTTCTTCCATGTAAAAATAAACGACAAAAAAAACAAAGTCTGTCATTCCGGTAAGCAGAAAGTTGAACATTTGGAGACAGAACAAGATGCGAAAGAAAAAAATTAAAGGAAACATTGGAGATTTTTTTGAGAAAATAATTGTTTAACAATTGCCTATATATTATGCAAAATTTCGAGAAAACCAACCAGTTTCGAAAAATGTGTACACCTTATTATTTATCTATACTTCGTAAATGAGAGAAATAAATATATATGTGTTTTTTTGATAAAACACATGAATTCTCTTAACGAAAATATTGCATAAAAGTAAACAAAAACACGGTTTAATCTGATACGTGTTGTAAATGTTATGTCCTTAATTTTTATTTAGTTAGCGGATTTTAAAAACTGTTCATTACTGAGTGCGATGTTGATAGATTTGAATGATAGTGAATTTGTTTGCTTTGTTGCTATGGAAACGAGTGGTATCAAAGTAATTAAAATACAGAGGTTGAATGTTGCGAATAAAGTTAAAGACATCGCATGCCTAAAACCGTCAGTTTTAGATATATTGTTAGATTTCTCGAGTTATTACCGAACATTACATACTCGTATCGCATATATAATTACGACGGTCAAGCTGAGAGAGATGCTTGGGTCCTGAGTACGTGGAGACTAAGGTTGTGGCTAGGAAATCCGCGTAAAACATGATAGTTTTAATTGTGTTCCTAGCATGTGGAACACTCCCAGTCCCCCGTGCATTACACCCGCACCCAATAGTTCCATAATGTCTGGCACATATTTTACACACGGTTGCTGGTCAGTTCAACATATGTGTATAAGTGAGGAACGTTATCTCTACACCTAGAACAATGGTACAAGCACAGCGGAGATTGAGCCAAGGGATGCCTTATATGTAAATTTATAGGCCCAATATCGGCCAATGCAAGGTTCGAGAACCACGAATGTGATCTTCATGTTGCTGGAGAAATGGTAGGTACCGCCAGAGAGGCCCTGGTCGATATTTCAAGCGGTAATAGATAGACGTGAGGAAGAGGGTGGGGCAAAATCGAAAAGCTAGCCCAGACCCAAGAGAATATTAAACTACTACGTGAAAGTCTGTGAATTTTGTAGAAGCACTCGAGAGATTTTCTCAAATCTGTAAACTTGTGGTTCATTTTTTTACTTGAATAGAGCAATACTTGCTTAATAAAAATGTAAAGGTCAGATTTTCATAAAAAGCTTTGAATTTTTTGAAAATTGCAAATGTTAATTTTTTTAAATCCTCGATATCATTATTATTCCAACCCTACCGATTATAACAGTGGTTAGGTTCAGTGCTTATGAAACCTAAATACCTAAATTCCAATCCTAACGTGGATAAACAGTTTTTGCCATTTGGGAAGCATTTTGTGGGTACTAGTACTATTATAATATTAGGTGAGCGGTAGAAATATTTTCATAAAATGCGAATAGTTTTAGCATCAAGAGTTTCATCATGTATTGCATTATCCTTTTTCATTGATATTCCTTTTTAGTACATTCCATCTATCAAAACGGATTTTAAGATAAAGTACCTCATTTATGCTGAACTTCTAAACAATAAAATTTTCTGAAGAGTTCCATAAATAAAAACTACATTTCATTTTTTGGTGAAACATTTGAAAAAAAAACTTATTTCATTAAACAGATTTGTGATTAATAAAAAAAAGGTTTGTAAATAATTTTGTATTTCGCAAGAAAGCTGAGATTTTATATTTCACAATAACGTGATTAACAATAAAGAGAGCGATCAAGGAACGCAAAATCTTGTTTATCGCCGCCCTCCATAAATCGAGACATCGATTGCCGACCTCTCCTTCTCCACCCCTCCTTCTCTGTCTGTGCGCTGCTTGCTAGTCAGACCTGTTGAGTGGCGGGATTGCGGAGTGAAGCGGGGGCGGAGGGCGGGGTGCAAGGGGTGGGGGACTCGGAAGGGCCTCATCAGATGATTAGCAATTCCCGCCGGCCGACGGCACCGCCGGTGTCAGCCACAGCCGTCGCGCCACCGCCGCTCCGCCCCCGCCCCCTTTCGACTCCGCCTCCTGCCTCCTCCACTCACGGCAGCACCCGCACCCCCGCCCCATCGCCCTCGCCCGCACACCCCTGCGCCCCCCTCACCCCACCGCCCACATCGTCTTCGGGACCGCCAACCCACCCGCCGCCCACCACTTGCAACCACCCCTGCCGCCGCCACCATCGCGCTACAGACGAACTGAATTGAATTGGCAGTGAGCTCGCCCAGAAATCCAATCTCGTTGCTCCAAGGGCCCGCGGCCCGGCGGCAGCGCAGCCGATGACGACGGCGGGGGCGGAGGAGGGGGAGAGCCATGGATGGAAGCGGTTTCCGGACAGGACACACCACCCCGTGCCCGCCCCGCCCACCCCGGCTGCCGCCGCTCGGCGCTAATCGGTCTTCGCTGTGCGGCAGCGAAGAGCGGGAGGGGGGGTGGCTCAAATTTCAGCCGCCGTGGACCTCTCCTACGGCTTCTCAGTTGTCCAGCTTCGGTTCTGAGCTTTCGGACTCCCCACCTCCGGAAACAGCGAGGAAGCGATGAGCTTTCGAGAATTCGTAATTCGAATTGCTTTCAAGATTAGAAAATGTAAATTTGAAATAATAGGGTAATAGTGTAGGTAACAATTATTTAACAATTTTCTATTGTATTAAATTTCAAATATTGAATTGTAATTATTTTTCCACTCATGAAATTAAAACCAATTGTGCATATCGTATTTATAAATTAGATCAGATTCACAAAAAAATAATCAGTTTACTTCACTACTATACTAACTAGGAAACATTATAGTTTTACTGATAACTATTGAACTCTTTCTACCGTAAATATAACTGAAAACAATTGAAGATCTGAATACACCGGAGCGCGGCGGCCCTCGCAGGTTGGGAGCGCGCCGCTGACTAGTATTATACGCGCACGTTTTCTTGAGCCCCGGAGTACCTACCCCATCCCCTTTGCCAAGATTAGTTGAATTAAGAATAAATGATACTAACGAGCATTGTAGACAAAATCTGATAACCAGAAATGTTTGCTCCCATGTAATAGAAACTATTTTGCATTGAAAAACGAACTTCAAATTTGATATAAAATTCCTTTCCTGAAAATATCCAAACTTCCCACTGTTGTTACAACAGGCGAAGCGAGGGCTGAAGAAAACGTACGACTAGAGCTTTCTACACGGAGCGGAATGCTGGTGACACAACCGATCGCGATGGGGACTCGAAGCGAGGTGTGCAGTTAATAAGAAAACAGATGAATGACGACACCACAGACACGTCTGCAGTCTTGATGGATAGAATGATCGATTTGCTATGAATGAAATAAGGGAGTGCCACCATTAATATAAGCATGTGTAAATCTATATTTCACTATTACCTCTACACCTAGTGTCGCAGCCCCGGACCGTCACTGTCGTTTTGCTTCGAAAGAATGAATGGCTTCATTGTTTGCTTAATGACCTTTCTTCCTCACGGTTTTCCAAAACTGTTTTCTGGGGTTATATCCGAAGACGTTGACTGTTTCGACTCGCCTCGACGGTTATTCAGTCGTGCACAGACTTTTAATGGCCCATTTTTCTCTTAAGACAACGTGTTTAGGTGAGAGTAGTGATCGTGTCTGTTTCTTTGTATAGCTTCGCCTGAAACAAAGAAATTTGAGAAGAAAAGGAGACTCAAAAATATTGCTTAGTATTTCTAAAAATAATTTGGAGTGTATGTGTTTGCCTCAACACCGAAATTTAGTCCTAAGTTTGGTTCTAAACGTTTTCACCGTAGACTAATGATTCCTCCTCAGATAACTTTGGAATAATTTTAAATATTTTGGTTATTAAATGGGTCATTTTAGTCATTTAAAATGGATCAGTTTATGTCATTCTAATGTTTGTAAGAATGTATGTCATTTTTCATAATATAGTTTCATCACATGGTCTGGCTTGTTTCTCAAATGTGTCTCTGGGATACAAGACTTTTTCTACATATGTGAATTCGTTCATGCTGTTACAATGAATGTATTTCGTAAATGTATCGTGGATTTATAAGCATAATAAAATTATACTTCTATTTGTAAGTAAGTAAGCAAATAAGCGGTACAATTTTGATAAATTCATACTAATATAAGCAAAAATAAATTCAGTGAAACGTAGTAAATTATTTGTTTATTACACGTTTTACGTTATTCAAGGTTTTTACAATATATGAGAGAGTTTTTCCTAAAATTATTTTGAATAGAGGGAATGTTCTTTTGAATTCAAAGACTCAATACTTCTCCTAAGAATTCCTCAACTGTAATTGTGTCTTCTCCAGAAAGATTGAAATTTCACATATGCATTTTATTCATATTTTATATTGATATCTGTCTGGTAAGCTATTTTAACTACACTGTAAGTTTACTAATTCCTGATATTTGTCTTAATTAAATGGGTACTACAATATATTAAAAATCGCAAACAGATTATATCTTAATAACGCGTGAGACACATCTATAATACAGCAGATCGTTTCACAGCATCAAAAGTCTGGGATTTATCAACCGTTGGACATGGTGCTTCTCTGCTAGATGGTCGTAGGAGAGGAGAAGTCTTCTTAACTGTACATCTTCGTTAATTTCCACATCGCTAGTTAATTTTTTACTGGCCGAAGAAGAAAAATATAATCGAATCTGTGTTGATAGTGGCTAGTAATAAATTATGCATATTAAATTTGGCTATTTTGATTAAAATATTCTATTTTAATTCAAGATATAACAGTAACCAAAATCAAATCCTCTCGGTACACATCAGATGAGCTAATTCTGATGATTACTATTCTCTGCTATGTGTCTAATTTCGATCCTTGTACAGCCGATGTAACAAGAATATGTTTTCACATATACTTTTCATATGTAATATAACTTATAATTTTCACAATAAAATGGTCGACTAATACAAATTAAAGAACACTTTCGTCTTATTGTTTTCACTTTTAGTTATTCACTTTATCACATGTTTTTCATATATTTCTAGTTATGCCCTTTTTAATTTTTGGTGGTGGTCACTAACCTTTTCGTATTCGCTTTTTCATAAGGTTATCGTGCGCCAATCTTGTCCACTGGTTACCCGCTATTTACTGTATTTTGCAGCATTTTCTCTTTCCATGTTCCTACTAATACCCGGCTCTAATTACGATAAAGGGTTAAACTCTTTATACAATAGTGTTCTGTAAGGGATAAAATTGATTTGTAAGGGATTTCTGCCGCAATAATATTACTAATTATTAATTACTCATATATTCATTAAATTAACATTCGCACTTAATAATCTTGCTAATGACTGTGACAAACCTGCACCTACGAACCTAGGCACAAGTCCCGTCAGGACTCTTCACAGTTTCCCAGAATATTATCATAAGAGCCAACTTTCCCTTAATTCTAATTCTATCCTATTGGCGGTGCAGTGTATGACGCCTCTCGCGCCTTTTCCAGGCACAATAACGTGAGCACGCGCGACCGCAACCGGAATCAGCGGACTGCGGACAAGCTGCCGGAGTCACCTGTCATCCACAGGTAAGAAACTCTCATCAGTACGTGCCTTTCTATCACCCATAATTCGACAACCCTACTTCTGCCACACCCCTTCCCGCCACGCTCCTTCGCGCCACGCTCCTTCGCGCCACGCTCCTTCGCGCCACGTTCCTTCGCGCCACGCTCCTTCGCGCCACGCTCCTTCGCACCGCGCTCCTTCGCGCCACGCTCCTTCGCGCCACGCTCCTTCGCACCGCGCTCCTTCGCACCGCGCTCCTTCGCGCCACGCTCCTTCGCGCCACGCTCCTTCGCGCCACGCTCCTTCGCGCCACGCTCCTTCGCGCCACGCTCCTTCGCGCCACGCTCCTTCTCGTCACGCTCCTTCCCGCCACGCCCCTTTGCGCCACCCTCCTTCGCGCCACGCTCCTTCGCGCCACGCTCCTTCGCGCCACGCTCCTTCGCTCCTTCGCTCCACGCTCTTCGCGCCACGCTCCTTCGCGCCACGCTCCTTCGCGCCACGCTCCTTCGCGCCACGCTCCTTCGCGCCACGCTCCTTCGCGCCACGCTCCTTCGCGCCACGCTCCTTCGCGCCACGCACCTTCCCGCCACGCTCCTTCGCGCCGCGCTCCTTCTCGCCACGCTCCTTCCCGCCATGCTCCTTGAATAAATATTCCCCAATCTATTTCACCCGAGGCAAGGCCCTTCTAATTTGAAGCGAATTACGTAGTTTTCGAGATGACGTCATATGGAAAGCCTGGGACATTTTGAAAAATTTCTAAAATATGGATGCAAATTTTTAATTAAACTTCTTGTTAGAATAGAATGAAATACATTTATAATGATGTCACAATACAATTTTCTTTTTCATCTTTGAATACCTGACAATTGATAAAGTTTCGAAGATTTTCAACCTCCTTATGCAACTACATTAATTAAATCCGATTTTGTTTCTCATTGAAATCTGTTCTTCAAAATTAATTAATTAATTAAATTAATGTTTGATGCATTTTACAATTATTAGTACTATGTCAACTCAAGTTTGAGTGAAATATGGGTAATTTAATATAGAAAAATATTTTATTGGTGGAAGCGAATTTTTTGCTTTGCTACGTTTCCTCGGGCACCTGTAACACTTTGACAGGTACAGATTCATTAGAGAGTACCTATCAGTACAGAAAAAATTTATGTTTAATAAATATATACATTAATTTCCAATTATATTTTAATTTATATTAAAACTAAGAGATAGAATCGTTAATGCCAAATATTCTTTCAGCAAATATCAATCTTTGTTAGCCCTAAAGCATTTTCCTTTTTAAATCTGTATTGTTACATTTCGTGAACTTCCAGAGAATTCAAGGAGAATCGCGTTTACTTCCATTACACAGTGTTGCATTCATTTACAAAACTAATTAGACTATCACCTTTAAATTCGTTACTTAAAAGGAACTCGAAGTGGAAGTCTTTCGCTGTAAGTCTCTCCGAAACTTCTGGCATTGTAGCGCCAAGTCTATTGTGCTATGACGTTCTTTGTGCCGTATCTGGGCGCAGCATTACTTCTTTATTCTCGTTTCTTCTGCAAACGAATTTTAAGCATATTTCGCGGCCCTCACTCCGCCTCCGCGCGATGGCGCGTCTCGACATGAAAGACGACATCAAATGTATTTTGAGTGGCTGGAAAAGATCGCGCTGGCGCGCCGTCATTCAGCGAAAAGCACAAAGAGCGTCGGCTACTGACTGCATAATGGGATGCGCTACAGAAGGGGTGCGTGGCGTGAGGAGGGTTGGCGTGTGACGTGGCGGGAATGACTGTGAGGGAGATGAGTCGGGGAATATTGGCAGGAAGGGGAAACATGTAGGAAAAGCTCGAAGACCGTGAGAAAGGAACTGTGGTGGAGGGCAGTGGGATAGACGGGGATAGTGAGGCAAGGAGAGTGATGCTGGGAGATTGAGATGGGAGAGTAATGCGGGGAGAGTAAGACGGGAAGAGTGAAGTGGGGAGAATGAGACAGGGAGAATGAGGCGGGGAAAATGGGACGAGGAGAGTGAGGCGGGGAGAGTGGGGCGGAGAAAGTGAGGCGGGGAGAGTGGGGCAGGAGAAGGTGAGGCGAGGGAGAGTGGGGCAGGGGAGAAGAAGGGGCGGGGAGTGGGGCGGGGAGAGTGAGGCAGGGAGGGGGTGAGGCCGGGGAGAGGAGTGAGGCAGGGAGAGTGAGAGCCGGGCAGGGTGAGCGAGGAGTGGGGCCGAGGAGAGTGGGGGGGGGGAGAGGGAGGCGGGGAAGGTGAGGCGGGGATAGCGAGTTGGAGACAATGAGGTAAGGAGAATGACGAGGGGAGAGTGAGGTGAGAAGAGTCAGATAGTGAGGATAGAAGAGTGAGGCGAAGAGGGTGAGTGGAAAAGATGAAGAGGATGAGGCGAGAGGAGTGAAGAGAGGAGTATAAGGCGGGGAATGAGGGACGGAGAAGGTAATGTGGAGTCTTAGCCGAGAGCAATGCTGGGAGAAAAGCAGTATGGGGAGGCGTGGTGGGGAGGAGCGTGTAAGGGGACGGAAAGAGGCTAAGCAAAGCAAGCAGGAGAGGAGGAAGGCTTGATTTTGGCCAGTATAAGAGTGTGGAGATGAATATGATGAGGCGAGGCTGGACTGGGCAGGAAAAGGCCGCGGGGGGAGGCGATGCTGAGCGGGCTGCCGGTTCAAGGCCGCGTCGAGAGGGCGGAAGCAGTGATGGATCGCTTGATAATGTGCAAGTGGCGGAGGGGAGGACGGGCTCTGAAGCGGAGGGGTGCAAGAGAAAGGGTGGCAGGGCTGTGCGTCAAAGGGCAGGAAACAGGCGTTCGATGAAGGGCCAGTGAAGTGCCGGCGAAGTGTTCCAAGGGACCTGCGGTGGCGACCAGAGGCGAGTAGCTGGGGTGGAAGATGAAGTGATACTTGGTCTAGAAGCCTTGCTTGTCCTGCCTGCTAGCCGATTAATGAGAAGTCAGTAAGCTTCGTACCCCTCTTCATTGTTGAATATTCTCTCGGAGTAATTAACAAATACATTTAATGTCATAACAAATCTCAAATGATTGTGGTAAAATATATTATTATGTGGAAAATTGAACGGAAGTATCTTTTGCAATAATGTAAATCCATTTTTGAATACATCTCCTCGGGATAACATTGCTCCTGACTAAAAAGAGTTACCTTTTAGTCGCATTACGTGATGTTCGAGTTAACTTCGGCAGTTTTTCGGTACTTGAAAAAGGTGAAATGACTCACAACGGTACAATGAGACTGAAATATACTAAATTTGCTAAGCATATTGTCCTGCCTCAATTTATCTTAAAATATCTTTCTTTTGTTACTGAGTAAGATACATTATGAGATGATTAAAGACGTATAACAAAACACTTGGAAAATAACCGAAATGGGGCTGAATTATTTATAGTCTGCCGCAATTTCAAAGACATATTCGTCGTCTTTGGCAAGTATTAGAAAACTAGACAAGCAAGTAAACGTGCATTTATCTCAGAGTACGAAATCATAATGAAATCTACGAAAACTTATTTTTTGTCTCTCTTTGATTCACTTTTCAATAAAACGAGAAGAACAACTTGTGTTTCGTGTTTTATTTCTCGACGAGGAAAGAAAAATCCTCTGAGAAACGGCGGGGCTGGACATCGACCTCCGTCTTTCCAATTATCGCTCTTCGCAACTCGTGCCTCTCCGCGCAAAGTTTTCTAATATCTCCACTGGTGCTGCGGGCGTCAGGAATCGAACGCGCGGCAACTGGCGGAGCCAGTCAGCTGGAACCACGGCGTAAGAAATATATCTTACACTGTGGCTGGAACGCAGAAAACGCGTTCCTCCGGGAGCTCGACAGAGCCGTTTCTTCTCGTGAACGCGACGGGCGCGTTCGAAAATGCAGTAGATGTCTAATTATACGAATCTCTCACGATGGGAATCGGTTTGGGGGAAAAAGACAAAAGTCAGAAGAAGGAAAATGTATCATGGACTTTATCGCGCAGAATATATTATTTTTATCAATTTTTCAGTCGCATTCTTCTAAGCAATTCACACCTTTCTATAGGTCGCAAATAAAATAAGGCGTGTGTACGAACATAAGCATTGCATTGTTCATAGGTAATGTTAATAAACACGAACCTTCAAAAAAATTCAATTTGTATTTTTTGTTTTGTGCAAGTAACACAATTTATACAGCACGGTTTATTTTAAGTTCTTTTAACTTTACATATTTTGAAGTCTAATGTATTTTTATTTCATTTCTGAGCTTCAACCAATCATGTAGAGTTTTGTCATCCGATTCGGCTCGCTTAATGCGAATTATTTTTCTACTGTATTACTAATTTGAACGAGTGTGCATTATTCTTATTGCTTTGGCCTCTTTTCTGTAACTTTTCCGTTGAGAAAGACGTTTTTGTGAGTAATGATTCCATTCCACATGGAAAGACTATTTCTAACACTAGCATATATCTCACTGTTTAAAATGTATTACTCAGTTTCAATTGAAGCTGAGAATAAGAGGGATAGTTAAATATTCACTTTTAAAATCAAGAGATCCGTAGAATCAGCGTGAACGAAATTCAACTTTTTTCACCTTTTCAAATACATCATTAGAGATTATTTCGTGTATGCACAAAATCAATTTTTATCTTGTAAAAACCGTTCTCCTCTGATTGAGTGTTTTTAGGTTAAGACAACCTTTTTCTCTTTCTAACGAGGAAAGAACTTTTTTCCACTAATTTCAATGACTCGATCAGACATTTTTCGAAAAACGGCATCTGCGTGTATGAAGTTCCAGACGAAGACCAACTATTGGTGGCTGATTTAAGAAATAAATAATACTGTGAAAGTAATTATTGGGCATTAAATTAACACAAAACACAATTGCAAGCAGTGAATTTTCATGAATAATTATATTTGTCTGATGCCATTAAATTATAACTTAAGAATGGCGAACTTCAGGGCGATAATCTTAATTTTGTTCTTGTCAAGTATATAACAAAAATAATTATTTTCATTTATCATTTATCTTGTCAGTACACACAAATAAATGAACTTATCGATAAATCAGTTTTGCACTGCATCTCTAGCTCGTGATTCGTTCGCACTCGATAAAATCGCGAAGCGGCCTCATTTCCTGTCGCCGAGGTGAACGCACTTCCCCGGGGATGGAATTTCGCGCCGAGTGATGCCGCTGGCAGATATTCAACGGGAGGGGACAAGTCGAGGAACGTGTCGTGCAATTTTCCCGTCGGCGACGCCGTCTCCGCGCGGAAGGCGCCAGAGCGAAGGCTTCACGAGAGAGCTCGCGAGGGCGGACAGGGCAGGGAGGGAGGGCGCGGCGCGCGACCCAGGGCGGTTGAGTACGAACGACAAAGGGCTGATGAAGGAACGGATCGGTGATATATAGGGCTTGATTTCTGGCGGAACGCGACCGAACGGGGTTCTGATACCTCGGGAAAAATTTTTAAATTATATTATGATTTTATATTTCTTTTTAAATTAATAATTCATTTGGGGAGCATTCCGGGACCTAAATTTTGGAAATCAAGCACGACACACACACACATACACACACGCGCGCGCGCGCGCACACATACACACACACACACACACACACACACACACACACATATATATATATATATATATATATATATATATATATATATATATATATATATATACACAAAAGGATTTCTAGTATTGCGGCATTCTTGCCGTACGATGTCCAAGAGAGACGCCGACAACCCAGGTCGACCGACCGACGGCCGGCAGTGGCAGACAACTTCGCCAGTATCTCAATTGTGCGGCGAGCAGCTTTGCCCGCCGCTGGCAGCGTACGTTGCACGCTGCTGAGCAAGGCCACCGAAGGTTTCGGCGGCTGTAGCCTTTCGAGAGGCGCCCAGTGTCCACGTCTCGGCCCGGGAGGACAGGGTTCCGTCCTCGTCCGTTCTTCTCGTCCCGGAACACGACCAGGTGCCGGTCACGCCACGGACTGTGGTACGTTGGTTGAATCAGGTCACGCCACGGACTGTGGGACGTCGGTTGAATCAGGTCACGCCACGGACTGTGGGACGTCGGTTGAATCAGGTCACGCCACGGACTGTGGGACGTCGGGTGAAGCATGTGAGTGACTTGGTGAGAAGGCTCGCTCCGCTGTCGCGCTTCAGGTTTCAACCCCCGTCGCCCGGTGAGGGGAAGGGGAGGGGCTGCGCCCCTCTACTACCTGAGTGTAACGCCGATCTCGCTTCTGATTGGCGGGTTACCACTATATTATATATATATATATATATATATATATATATATATATATATATATATATATATATACATGTAATCTTTGACCCCTGTGAATATGCTAATAAGTCAAAAAATCTTAATTTTACAGGAGAACAACATAACTACAAACTAGTACTACAAGTCATGGATTAATGTTATTCAAACAAAACCTACTCAAAAATAAGTTTTGTTTGAATGTCACTTTCGTTTAATTATCATTAATCCTTGATTTGATTAATTTTTTTTGCTCTCCTGTAAAATTAAGTGTTTATGACTTATCAGCTTATTCACCGGGATCAAACATATATATATATATATATATATATATATATATATATATATATATATATATTGATGGGGTGACAAAATGATAGATTGAAATATTCATGATTTCTGCAGGTAGGTATATGATGCCTAGTAGCAGATCGCTATAATTTACAAACATTACAAGTGAAGATATTTATTCAATAATACAAATATCTTAATATTATTTTAAAATAATAATGGGCAAATGGATGACCGTGAACATCGGATGACGTGAAACAAGAGTAGGAAACTGGCTTAGGTGGATCAATAGAGCTTCAATTCATAGCGCTGACCGGAAGGTCTTAGAGTTCGGGTCCCGACGGTGGCAGGATTTTAGCTAGATACCTAAATGGAATTCAGTCGCTGTCTGGAGATAATTTCTAGTGATCTGATCAGTAGTTTTCCGTGGTCTCTCCGAACAACCCCGGGCGAATGCTGGAGTAGTAACCTAGCAAACGGATCACGGACCGCGTGTGATCTTTCGTTCCTCTTCCTTGTCCTATCCCCACCCCTTTCATACACACGTACATGCACTACACTACCACACATCTCTCGGAACAACAACATTAGAAATCACACAAGTGAGACAAGTTCTCTTTATTCCATGTGATTGTGTTTTTTGTAGCCCTGATGAAGGAATTAAATATTCCGAAACGTTGCCAAACTGATGTCTTTCATTAATTGATCGATCCCGTGATCCATATCCTACTACTTATTAACGGTCGTGATTTCTACAATGGCTAATCAATCAATCAATCAATCAAGATTGGGAAGGGAGCACGTTGAAGGCCAGCTCCCCAAGGTAAGGGAGGGGCACGAGAGCGAACGAGTGAGTGATGGACGGCGTGGGCGGGAGTTGTGGAGAGAGCGGTAAATGAAGACTCCGAGATCTCGAGTGCACCGAGCAGATGTAGGAATCAATTTGGCCGACCCCTGGTCGCCGCGCGCCTCCGTGGAATGCAATATGCACTCTCCTGTCATGAGGAATGCCTGCACATGCCAGTCCCTCGTTTGCCATCTTCCTCCATCTGACAGATTGCACTCGACCACATTTTCACCTCCGGATGCACTCCTCTCATCTTCACACATTTCCCTGCTCCGAACGTCTCCGCATTCATATATTTTTTTAACCCCTGCCCTTGGCCGCGATGTCAATTTGTTCCTTTGCGCTTTCCGTTTGCAAATTCCTTTCCCTTCTCTTCGATCGCCTCCTATCTTCATCCACACCTCCAGGCATACCATAGGTGTGAACTGTGAGTTATTTGTGATCTGATAGCGGTGCTGCCCTACGTTGCCTTCTAGTGGAACTGATGTTATTTCCGTTTGGCGCTATCTTTTTACAACCTAAAAATATTTAAGTATCATCAATACAAGACAGTATCATACAGGTTATGTTGAAAAATTGTTCTATAAGTTTTATGTCAGTTAGTTTTGTAATTTTCATTAGTAAGGTTACGATAAAACAGAATCTATTGATCTCGAGATATGAAGCCGAGTTTTAAACGTGAATTTTGTGTTTTTCAATTCGCTGCCGTTTTATATTTGTTTTATGACATCTAATAAATCTCTGTTATCGGAACTTCCAAAGAACAATCACATTAGTAGAGGATGTGCATTCTGTTAATTACGTTACTTCAATGAATTCCGATTTAATGTAATTTTCTAATGAATAAATTATTTGTAACGTTGAATTTAAAACACACTTCACGAAATGTCGCAGCGAGTTCACATTGAAACTTAAAATATTCATCGATTTCGCGATTGGGTCATATTACTTATCACAAAGTGCATTTTATACGATATTTGAAAAATAGGTTACAAAGTATTCTATAACAATGGTTTTTCCTGCCTTGTGAATAATGGCAGACCAATGAGTACATTTCTTTAAATATATATAATTACATAAAAATTTGCTGAAAATTTGCTTGAAATTTGCTGAAAATTTGTAACACGCACTTTTGAACAGAAAATGAACGTTTTCCTTTCTTTCTAAATATATTTTTATCTTTCCTTTAACAACTTATTTCATTCTTTTAAGTTATGTAACATTGCAGGGATAACGGCCAATTTTCGGCAGAAAAACACTTATTACGGGGCGATAATAACGAAAAAATGGATAAATCCAGCTACTAAATTTAGAAAAAAAAACTCAAACATGCGGTATAGCCAGAATCCGTGTTTTGTGGGTCCTTGATATCGAAAAATCGAATGACTTCAAAATATTTGTTCATTCGTGCAACGCTAGTGGCTAAACAACGCTAGTGGCTAAACCGTTCAGCCTATTTTCTCCAAAATTGATATTCACCTATCAATCTGGTTGATGTCACTTCCCCTTGAATTTAAAACCGATATTTTAATTTTTGGAGGTACTTTGTGACAAACTCCCGGAACATTTTCCAAATTTAAAAAAATGGCGTTTTTGATAACATTTTGTTGTTGAATAATATGAAGGACGTTTAAAAGATGTTGCTGAAAACACTGATTTTTCGAAAATCGCAAATGATAAAAGTTTTTTCAGTGTCTTTGTACAACTAAAATATTAAAGATAGAGATTTTTTCCTTCATGATCTCTGCTCTTTAAAGATATATTTGAGTACTTTTCGCGAAAATACGAGCGAAAAAGTATGTGGTGTTTTAGCAGCACTAGTTTTGTATTCTCTCTTGTTTTCTAAAATGAAAGCCATTTCGATTACAATAAAACCCTTACATAAGAAATCCCACTTATAAGATAATCCCGCTTATGAGGGACAATATGGGCTCTTCTGAGTTGCGAAGTATCAATTATGGAAATTTTTGCGGCGTTTAGGGCCCCATAATGTTTCTCGGCTCTAGTGCCAGAATCTTGGTTCCAGACGAGCCTCCCTCCTCCACCGTCGATTAAGATTTAGAAATCGATTCCACAAATAATCGCACGTGACAATACCGTGACCCGTTTGTGTTCCTCTTAAACTCTCTTGACCGCCAAAGAGATATTTACGTCCTCGGAAGCATAAATAAATCCCCTCATGTGAGAAGTGTGAAAAGCTTCTGCCCAGCGCCCTGTGTTTCTGGAAGGCGTGTTGCTATGGAGTGCGTCTCCGTCGAGAGCTTATGCAATCCCTCATCGTCTTCTGACGAGCGGAAACAGTGTAAGTGATGTAGTACTCGATTGATTGATTTTTTCGTGTTTCCGGGCGCGTCAACTACTTCGGTCATTAGTCCCGTTTGTGTAGAGCATGTTTTTTTCTCGGGAGATGGCGGTGATCTTCCCCCGCTGGATGGCGAGATCCGGCGCCGACCTACCGTCGGCTAGTGGGGTTTCCCCCTAAAAAGGACTCTCCCATCAGCGGGCCACCGCCCCAGCCGGGACAAGCTCTAAGCTCCCGACCGGTCTCCCGAAATATGTGGTAGTGTAGTGCATGTTAGTGTGTGTAAGGGGAGAGGATAGGACAAGGAAGAGGAAGGACAGATCGCGCGCGGTCCGTGGCCCGTTTGGTAGGGTACTGCTCCGGCATTCGCCTGGGGTTGATCGGAGAAACCACGGAAAACTACCGATCAGAGCAGCCGGCCGCTAGAATTCTCCTCCAGACAGCAGCTGAATTCGACCTAGCTGAAAAGCTAGTGTCGAAAATCCTGCCGCCGCCAGGACTCGAACCTAGGACCTCCCGGTTAGAGGCACTGCAATGACATCAGTTGATGCACTGAGCTACCACTACCGATGTGTAGTACTCGACAAGGCGTAATGTTCATTACCTGAATTGATTGATTTTTTCGTGTTTTCGGGCGCGTCAACTGCTTTGGTCATTAGTCCCGTTAGAGTAGTGCATGTTTTTTTTCTCGAGAGACGGCGGTGATCTTCCCCCGCTGGATGGCGAGATCCGGCGCCGACCTACCGTCGGCTAGTGGGCCTTCCCCCTAACCTGGACTCTCCCATCAGCGGGCCACCGCCCCAACCGGGACAAGCTCTAAGCTCCCGACCGGTCTCCCGGAATATGTGGTAGTGTAGTGTATATTAGTGTAAGTGTGTGTGTGTGTATGTGTATGTGTATGTGTATGTGTATGTGTATGTGTATGTGTATGTGTATGTGTATGTGTATGTGTATGTGTATGTGTATGTGTATGTGTATGTGTATGTGTATGTGTGTGTGTGTGTGTGTAATGGGAGAGGATAGGACAAGGAGAAGGAAGGACAGATCGCGCGCGGTCCGTGGCCCGTTTGGTAGGGTACTGCTCCGGCATTCGCCTGGTGTTGATCGGAGAAACCACGGAAAACTACCGATCAGAGCAGCCGGCCGCTAAAATTCTCCTCCAGACAGCGACTGAATTCGACCTGGCTGAAAAGCTAGTGTCAAAAATCCTGCCGCCGTTAGGATTCGAACCTATGAACTGCAGCGCCAGAGGCACTGCAGTGACTTCAGTTGATGCACTGAGCTACCACTCCCGGTTTCATTATCTGAACGCATCGTGTATTTTATAATGAACTTTTCAACATCGTGGTGATATTGACGTTGGTCACCTGGTGAACAATATTCCGCTTAGGTGAAAGGCGACCCTCAATTTGGAGACATTTTTAGAAGTTAAATTTAAATATTGAAATAACGTGAGTTGAATAAAGTGTGTCGATATGTGAATTAGTGAACAGGAAAAATAGAATATACTATGATTTTTATTAGCTTTCCACTGATGTGTATACGAGTTTCCACCGATAAGAGATAAAAATATTTGTTCACTGAGGCCTATTTTAACGAGGTTAACCTAAAGTACTGTTTTTCTTCTCTGGAGTACTAACCGAAAAGCCATGTTACAACATATCCACTCTCATTATTAAAGTCACCGTTGCTTCCCCAAACGCAGCCACAGTGAAGGGCTCTCCACAACCCCCAAGTGCCCCGCTGCGAAAGAACAGCCCGGGGAGATACGCAGCGAGGGGGCGGAGCCGGGGGGGGGGGGGACGGCGCCCCGGGACATGCGGTATCCCGCCTCTCCGTTCGATATTGGTATCGGAAAGCTATCGCGTAGGCGTCGGTGGTTGCGGTGCCGGCGGTCGCAAGCGTAGGAGAGGCGCTGGTGTTGGTGGTGAAGAAAATGGAGGAGGAGATGGTGAACGTGGGGAAAGCAAAAGAGCTGGTAAACCCCGTGATACAACCCCGTGATTGGCAATAAATCTTGTGGAGGGATTCTTCTCAAGACATCTCTTAAAACCGTAACGTACAGGTCAGCTCCTGCGAATTTTCTTGCGATCAAGTCTCCCCAAAAATTAGCTATTGACGAAGGAAAGGTCTTTCCATTTATTTAAACACTAGCCAAACTATGTATGATTGCGAAGTAATTTGTGGAGTAAAGAATCTGGATGGAGCGAGAATTATGATTTTAGAATCTTTCTTGTTATTTCTGAATGGGGGGCTTTGCACTAAGAAAATGGATCTCCAATGAATATGAATTAGCTACTGAGACGTTAGTATGTGAACATTTTCAAGAGCGTGCCACGTTTTCCTTTATCGACGAAATGAATGATTTTGCTATTGAATGATACGTCAGTAATAGGATTTGGTTTTAGATTGTTTGTAAAATAATCAGATAGTACTTTTGCTTTATCTTCAGAAGTGATTGCTCTTTTGTTGTTGTAATCTACAGGAAGAATGGTGTTAGAAGTATTATTGCAGTGTCTGTATATTTTCCAAAGATTAGGAGAGTCCTTGTCTAAATTAGTTAATGTATGCTGAAATGTTTGGAATCTATTCTGTTCGAGAACATTATGAACTTCTTGAGTTAAGTAATTCAAGGTTTTCTGAAGATGAGGAAATCTATATTCTTGCCAGAGCTTTCTGTCTGTTCTTTTGGATTAAATTAGTGAAAATATATTTTTCGTAATATTACTATTTTTGTGTTTGAGATTTTTACGGTATACTTTATTAACACAAGGTGCGTTGCTAATGGCAGTATTTGTTATTTCATAGAATTTATTGATTTCCTCGTATATTTCTGCGATGATAGTGCAAAATGGGGTGAAAATATATGTGAGTGAATTGAAGATATGCCAATTAATAGTTTTGGGGATAGTTTCCGAATTATTTGAAGGAAGAGGATTGTTATTGAACTTAAACAGGACTGGGCAATGGTCTGCATTTGATTCCGATAAAGAAAATTAATATATTTCTTCCTTGAATTGTTTACCTACAATAATGTCTAATATATCAGGTGGTATGCGTTGATTATGTGGGTATTGAGTAGGTCGGAGAGGGGCTATTATATTACAATTCCATTTATACACAAAATTTAACAGAACTTTTCCGTTCGCCGAGTTTGTTCTACAACCCCAAGCTCGATTCTTAGCATTAAAATCTCCTACTGCAAAAGTGGGGGTGGGTTGAGGGAAGAGTTTTTATAGTCGAATCGAATTTAGCGGAATATTAAACGGTTAGTACACTGCCGTAATTGTAATAAACTGTAAAGTTTTGTCCTGTATGAAAACTGATATACTTTCTAGTCACGCGGTCATTACAAGTGGTCCTTGATCATGATGAATATTATTTTTGATAATTATTATTGCCATTCCACCAGAAGCTTTCATGGAAGGGCGGTCTGATCGATGAAGTTGGAAACCTGAAACTCGAAAATTTGCTGCAGGTGCTAAGAGAGTTTCCGTAATGACTGCTAGATCGATATTATATTCTGAGAGTAAAAATCTTAAATAATCTTTATTAAACTGGAATGTCAATGGCATCGCAGCTAAAATATAATTTCTTAAGTTTATTTATATTCACGAACTGGGAAATAAGAATTATAGGAATTAAGATAGGATTGAAGACATGATTGTATACAGGATTGAATAATAGGAATTAAAGCATTAATTATGTAGCGAACAAAATCGGGATTAGGGAGAGGTGGAGGTGAAGGATGTTTTGGAGAGGAACGTTATAAGCAACATTTGCTCTTTGCGATGTGAACGAATTTAAATTTTTAAAATGTTTGGGAAATGAAAAATTCGTGAGGGGTATTTGGAGGATGTTGTGGCATAAAATTATTGTTTTCAACTGCGTTAGTATAGGAAAACGGAGGAAATTTCTACTTTGGAATAACTTTTGGCTTGCAATATAAAATGGGCAGTTTTGATCTGAAACTAAGTGATCATCTAAATGTTATAATTGTAACATTTAGGAGGCTTCCTTGCTAGATTGCAGTTTTCTGTTTCATGATTATTTTCACAATATAACCATTTAAATGCAACTTTACTGTAGTTTGTGTGTCCCAGTTCTTGACATTTGCATCGAACGAAAGCACTATTTTTTTCGAAGTTTTACTGAGACGATTGAGTAGAATTGATTGGTAATTTTAAATAGTTTTTCGAGTTCAAATAACTCAGAGACTTCTATTGCGCAGAGCGGCAGTGTTGTTTTGTCTTGACGAAACAGACGTGTAATATATTAATTTCATGAGCTGTACGTGCCTCACCGATTTCACTTTGTGAATGGTCAGTTGGGATATTACGTATGATGGCACTTTTTATATTAGTATTTGGATCGCGAAATACATGATTCTAATAGTTATTTTCATTTAATAGAGTTATTATCTTCCTGTAGGCATCTGAGGAAGTGATAGACACACGAATTTGGGAATTCTTTAATAGAGTGGTGGTTATCACTGATAGCATTGTGAATTTCACTAATCAGTGTTTTATAATTGTTCGCTTCGTGAATGAAAATTGGAGGCAGTTTCCTTATGAGTTGCATTTCAATAAAAATCATATCTTCCTCTGCTTCATTGCTGCAATTAATTAAATTGAGTTTCTGCCTGTTTTATCTCTATTGTACGCAAATGTACTTCTTTATTTTACTAATGGTGGTAAAAATGTGTATAAAATATAAAGTATGGAAACCCCTAATGGCATTAACAAAAACATGAAAATAAATGAAAATCAACATTGTGTGTTGGGAGTTACCTTTTGCTGGAAAGTGTAACGTCATGTGAAAACATGATATGTAAACCTACAGAAAGGGAATGACATTGGATGTTTCCACACAGGTGTTTCCACTCTGTCCTCGAAAAAAAAGTGTACATTGCGAAAAAAATTTCGCTCACGCTAATTTAAACTTAGAAGCTGTTTTACACTGATGTACGTTAGAGGATACAGAGGAGAGGATAAAATAAATGTTAGGTTTTCTTGTATGTTGAATCTCATTAGACAGACTATTCGCTGACATAAAACATAGCAGATATTGTATAAACCAAATTTTGAAAATCTAAGTAATTTTACTTACTTACAGTACGGTTCTTCCGTAGTAATAGAGATTTGCACTTTGACGTATGTTACATATAGTGTTCACCCAATAATGTCAAAAAATAACGAAAGGAATACACATTTCTTCTGCTCCATTATCTCATTCTTCATAAAGTTGAAACTTGATGGTCCTTGAGGTTCCTTGTTTTACATGTTGCTACAAGTAATCTACTTATAAACAGTCCATAAATTGGCCGCACGAGTTTCTAGAAAGAGCATAGTTTCTAGAAGAGAAACTGTGTCTTATTTTATTGAATAACAAATGTAATAAAACGAAGTATGTAGAATCACGCATAAAAGAAATTACAACAAAATCTCTTAAATCACTCTACTATTGTAATAATTACAAACTAATTCTTCGAAAAAATTCCAATAAATAAATTACTTGTTTTTGGAAAGAATCAGTTTCAGCGTAAACGTTGAATAAATACATTTACTCGGAACTAAACAAAATTGTGTTGATCTTTATTCGTGTTTGGTCCAATAAAACAGTTTTGTTAATAAAAAGAATAGTTATATTTTCATTACGAATAAACGTTTTTCGTTGTCGAAGGTAGCTAAATAAATTCAAATAGTCTCGATAAAATTAATTTCATAATACGATTTTTTAATATTTTCTGCATCTTATATAGACAGACGTTCGATCATGAAAATATCGATTCCGTCCTAGCTGTGGGGATAATTCATATGAAACAATGTAGTCAGACTATGTGTTAGTTTGAGGTAACATTTCACGACCCGCGAGTGCGTAATTTCATGCATTTCAAATACGCGTAGCTTTCATGCAAATACAAATACAGTGTGGATGACGTCAAACAAAATTTAAGAGGAAATTGTGAGGATCGTTTAGACCAACCTTGAAATTTTGTGACGCCCACATATTGTAGTGGATAATATGAGCAGTGCATTTACAGCCACATTTCTTGTTTTACATTTTATATAGCGATGATGGCTACATTAATTGCACTATTTCATCGCAGAAAATGGTTTGCATGCTCTTATATTTGAATTCAGTTAAATGACGTCGTATTTTTACTTTATCGCTACCGCTTACGCAATACGTTACGCAGTACGCAGCAGAGAAAGTTATGTAATGCTGCGCGAAAAAAACAGAAAATTTTCGGTAGAAAAAGTCTTATTGCGGGCTTCTAGTAACGAAAAGTTAATCGTAAACTTGAAAGTAACTCTAGTTGCTAAATTGAGAAAAAAAATTCTCTAAGATGTGGTGTAACGAGAATCCATGTTTTGTGGGTCCTTGATACAGAAAAATCGATTGACGGCCAAACGTCTGTCTGTCTGTGAACAATACTAACGGCTAAACCGTTCAGCTGATTTTCTCCTAAATTGATATTCCTCAATTGATCTGGCTGATGTTACGATCACTTGAATTTGAAACCGATATTTGATTTTGGAGGGTACTCCAATTAAAATATTAAAGATAGATTTTTCTCTTAATAAAATCTGTTCCTTAAAGATAGATTAAGAAATATGGTCAAGTACAATTTTTTGAAATTTAGAGTATTTTTTGCGTCATTTTGCATGAAATATAGGCGATTTTTAATTTTGTTTAAACAATTTTTTTTCAAAAACGGCTCGAACGTTTTTGATTAAATTTTGTTGTTCGATAGTCTGAAGGACCTTTAAGAGAATGGTGTAGGTCTCATGTTCGTTAAAATTCCTGATTTTGCGAAACTTTTTAAAAAATTAAAATTTTTTCGACGTCTTCCTACAGCTACAATTTATTATGAAGATTCAATTATTTCTTAATAAAATGTGCTCATTAAAAATATCTTCAAATAAGGTCATTAAATATTTAGAAAATATGAGTATTTTTGGGTAATTTGGCGTCAAACGTGGCTCCCGCTTCAAATTTCCTGCGCTTCGTGAGCATAATTTGAGAATTGTTTGGAAGCTATTGCTATTCTAGAATTCTTATAAAAGAAAGTAGAAGGTAATAAATTTAACTTACAACTAACAAATTGCTTCTTTACTTCAAGAAATTTTAATCGCTGATTATAGTGTGTTTTATTTGTAATAGAAATTACTACTGTTTCTGGCTATCGAAATAAACGCAGGAATTCCCCAAAGGCGCTTCGTGTGAATTGGTTCGGTTTGGATTATATTAGCATTATTTCTAATACTTTACATAAAAGAAAAATTGGAAAAAAGTTCCATAAATTTGTAAGAACATTTTAACTTTGATTTTATATTACCACCCGCTGCCTTGCAGAGTGGTACTTCCTCTGCCATCGCAGAGTTGGAAATTTGAGAAGTTCATTGTTGAACGGCAACAAGATAAGATAATGAAATGTCTTAAATTCTTTAATTCTAACAATTGACATGGAACCATTATGAGGCTGTTCATTCGAATCTTGAAAAGAAAGATTATGCTTAATATTATTTAATCATTAAATCTATTTTAAATTGCGCCTTTTAATTGAGTTAAATGTGAAAACGAACAGATGATTTCGCTTCGTATAATAAGATGATGTGGAAATGACAAGTAATGCGTGTAAAACACGTGTAGTGTTGATGAATACACAATTTTATATTTAATTATTATATTTTTCTATCCATTTTCTTGCTAGCGTTCAAGAATTTGCGAATTTACGAAATGTGTATCCTATACGAATTGCGGTCAGTGCTCGATGAAGTGGTTGGTGTTGACCCAGAAGTTCCCAGTAGCTTCCCAGAATCTCTTCACTCACCTAGTGGACGAGGGAAAGGTCCGGGGCGTATCAAAAGCAAGTCTCGGACTCCAAGAAGAAATACCCCAGCAAACCATACCATTGCTGACACTCAAGGTATATTCTGAAACGCTGCATTGATAACAGAAAGCGATTATGATGGCCGCCGTTTGTTGAACGAATGAATGCTTTATTTTACGTGGCGAAACTCAGGCCATGAGACCTGCTCTTCCGTCTGACCATGCAAATTTCGTTAAGCTCCTTTCACCTACTAGGAGAGAAACTAGGTATTACTTGGATGACGAAACATGCAATTTGAATTTAGCTCAGAGGCTTCATTTAGGCTTGAGGATCTTTTACATGCAGTAAATCTACTAACATGGGACAGCCGGCTTTACTTTCCCACCGAAGGAAGGCGTACGAAGGATTTTTTCGCCCTTGAAAGTTCACGGCTTCGATCGGGTTTCAACCCGCGAAAATGGGTATAACAGCCTGATATGCTAATCGTTACACCATCGCCGCCGCGAAGTTTCACCGTCTCGTTCACCGCCGCGTTTGTTTGTGTTAATATGAACTAATAGTTTTTAATGAAGACTAAAACACGCATCGCGCATTGCTGGTTCATTAATGCAGAACGTGAACACACTGAATTCAATAGCAGAAAGCTGTTTTCTTTTAAACATTTGAAGTAAAAAATGTATATATTTTTTACGCTTCGTTCGTTTAAGAATTTTTCAAATGGTAGTTGAAGTGCAAGTCAGAAATTGTCACATTATATTATTACATAGCCATTTACAATATCGCGAGAAAGTACGTGCTGTTGTAGCACCAATAGTTTTATTTGGTACTATTACTGCAATAAACTTTTGTAGTCATAGAACATTTTAATTGCCATGAACAAGAGAGATCAACATGAAGCACAGGTTCTCAGTCCTGTTCTAAACATTGCATGTTAGCTCTCTGGGTAAGAAATTGGGCATTTTCACATGATTGTGGCGTGGAAATCAAATTCAAATCGCTAAGAATTTCATAGCCAATGGACGTTATTTATAACTTAGTAATAATCTTTTAGATAATTTCTAACTTTTCGTACTTGGTATGCTAGATAGCCCTTAGAAAGAAATTGCACTATTAACTTATTTGTTTCTATTAAAGTTAGGAGAAGTAGTTTCTATTAATCAGGAGTGCTTTCGTTGATTTATGAACAGATTTTTAACTGATCGGTAGGGTTATTCTCGTTACAACTGTATACTTTAAAACAAAAATTTAAGACGTCGAAAATAACCGTTGTTAGGACGCATTGTTCCTTTTCGAGAATGTTCCACGATGCCACTGATGTCCATTATTTCACACTAAAGATATCGACTCACACCTTGTCACCAATAGAAGCATTACTTCATTCTAGTAACGTACTATTTCCCTATAATTTCGATTTTCAGTATCCAATTCATGTTCCTGTTATTGAACATGTATTGAACACCCGTTCTAAAAGAAGCTTGCCTTCTATTGCAGCACACAATGGGCCAGCAACTACGTGACTGCGGGCAGCACGACGACGCTCAAGGACCTGCACATCACCAACGGCAGCAACTTCAACAACAACATCACAGAGGCGTTCGAACAACACCAGCAGCAACAGCACCAACAGCAACAACAGCAGCAGCAGCAGCAACAGCAAAGGCTGAGCGTGTTTCCACCCAGCTACAGCACATCCAGCGATTGCCTGTCCGAGTCCTCTCCAGATGACAGCATAGGCGACTTCGAGGGTAAGATGTCAGTTACACGAAAGTGAGCGCGAATGTGCACATCGCAATATGCAAATACAAAAACTACAAATACAATTATCAAAACACAAATACAATTATTCAAATTATCAAATTGAAATACAATTATTCAAATTATCGTTTCCATGTTGTCGCGGCAGGAAGTATTATTCCGAAGGACAACATGGATAAGAGCCAAAATTTATTGCTTATTTATCCTTGAAAATATATTTTATTACATGGAAGGGTTGTCGTTGTTGGTTGGTTTTCTTTTTTTTTTCTTTTTTTTTTAAATTTAAGTAGTATATGACTTAATGTAGGGATCGCAGAATTTTGAAAATGTGCACACAATTCATTTTTCCCCATAGCACGTCATACGCAGTTTGAACTGTTTTTTGACGTAAAATAAATAAATAAATAAATAAATAAAAACTCGTTGATACGCACGTGAAATACACAAGGAGAATCGTTTCTAACAACCTACAGAAATATTCTGTTATTTTCCATCGTTTTCTGTATCCAAGTACTACGTCCGACACACGCCTATCATAGCCAATTCATATTTATAACATTTTCGAAATGAGGCATTTTACAAAGTTTATATTGCTTTAAATAAAAATTCAGAAAAATGGTATACGTGCAACAAACATACCACCGCAAGATTAGAACGATTGTCATTGTTTGCTGTATTCTTATTAATAAAAATATGTTCAGGGAAGAAATCGAAACATAATGATCAAAACAAACAACTTATTCATACCCATAACGATCACCATTATAATAACACTCGAGGCATAGAAGGCATGGTCACATGAGTAAAACTAATTTACTTGGAAAAGGAAGTGTGGAAATCTATATTTTAAAAATTAGTGACCCAGGGCGCTTTGTCTACATCAGGAAATAAAAACGTAAAAAATAGAAACAGCCACGTGCAGAAAGATTCTATAATAATAATAATAATAATAATAATAATAATAATAATAATAATAATAATAATAATAATAATAATAATAATAATAATATTAATAATAATAATAATTTATAAGAAAGAAACTCAATTTTTTCTGCGTGTGACATTTGAGAGAGACGTAAAATAATGAGTTATTTATTAAATCGTTGCTCTTCAAATTATAATACATACGGCACTTCCAATACTGTCATGAATGTTCGTTACATCCGTCTAAAAAGGATGATCAAATCCTGTATACATAGGCTAAACTTTCCTCTTCATCACTACCCGCGTCACCACCCGGCGACGAGACATTCGCAAAAATGCGTGTGTGAGTCACCCTGCGGTCATCTATTTGCAGCTGGGGCAGCTCACGTCTGCCCTCGAATTTCAGACGACTCTGCTGGTGAATGAGTCTCCAGCAACGACTCATTCACGGAACCCAATCCGCTTGGGCCGCCAACAGCTCGTAAAGCGTGTCATTAAATGCAGCGCGCGTCTGCGCTTGAACTTCGGTCTAGAAACAGAAAATTGAACTGTCGGGTCATATATTGATGAGATACCTGCTCACACAAAGAAAAAAACATTATTAAAACTTTTTCTAAGTATATAATAAAGAAATAATTTGCTTTTAGGGCAAGGGAAGAAGTGCTTTACTCTCCGCTATGTTCTTGGAATTTAACCTTGTGATTCGATTAATAAAGCTACGGAGAAAGGAATGGGTATTGTGAAAATTAATGGCTGCAATATTTTCTAATATCTCTAAACTAGAGCCTCAGTCATTTCATATTGTTACGGTCGTTTGTCACTGTGATTTGCGGAAAAACCTCTTGGTTTAAACAAATAATAAATAAATAACGCCATTACAGCAATACAAGAGGATATAGGCCCATACTCTCTGTTTTGATTTTCCGAGAAGGAATTCACAAATCAGAGCTTCTCTGTAATAAATAAAATAAATTAAGGAGTTCTTTGAAAAAGAAACAGTATCATTCACACCTCATTTAATCTCCTCCCCTTAGAGTCGAGTCAGCTCCAGTGGCCACCGAATTGAATGATCCATTAACTCAATCGAGAGCAATTGGATTCGAGAATGTGCAGTGTGCGAACCGGGCCAGGCGGCTCCCACCCGGCGAGGGCACCCCTCCCACGTGACAGGACGCTGCGCTGCGTCGCCGTCCCCACTGCCCCCCCCCCCCCGGCGCGTCGTTCCGCCCGCAGCGCCCCGCGCCGTCGCCATTGTCTCCGCTGCCCCCATTGCAGCCGCCATCGCAGTAGCAAGCCACCGCCTCCGCATCCACCTCTACCGCGAACGCCTCCACCGCACCACCACCACCGCCGCCGCCGCCGCCGCCGCCGCCGCCGCCGCCGCCGCCGCCGCCGCCGCCGCCGCCGCCGCCGCCGCCGCCGCCGCCACCGCCACCGCCACCGCCACACCCCGCCACCACCGCCAGCCCCCGCCACCCCTCGCCACCGACACGCCACCGACCCGCCACCGACCCGCCACCGACCCGCCACAGACCTGCCACCGACTCGCCACCGCCACGCCACCGACCCGCCACCGACCCACTACCGACCCGCCACCGCCACGCCACCGACCCGTCACCGACCCGCCACAGACCCGCCACCGACCCGCCACAGACTCGCCACCGCCACCCCACCGACCCGCCACAGACCCCCCACCGACCCGCCACCGTCACAACCGCCCCTGTCATCACTCCCGCCACCTCTGTCATCGCACCCGCCACAGTCATTGCCATCGCCACCCCTACCGTCACAGCCACCACCGCCACCACCGCTACTGCCATCGTCCCCACCTCCCCCGCCTCTGTCATTCCCACCGCCAATGCGACCGCGACTGTCATCACCATCACCACTGCCATTGCCACCGTCACTGCCACCGCCTCCGCCCCTGCCCCGCCATTGCCATCGGCACTGTCATCGTCACCGCCACCGCCGCTACCGTCCTCGTAACCCTCACCCCCATCGCCATCATCACTTTACCCAGCCACCGCCATCGCCACCGCGTGCACACACACTCCCACCACTTCCACCGTCACCGCCTTCGCCATTTTAACTCCTGCCGCCGCTGGCCGGCGCCCCCTCCGCGCCGCGCAACTCTTTAATCCGCGTAGTTCGCGAGGGCGCCGCCACTGCGCTGCCGTCCGCCGTCTGCCGCCGGCCACCAGCTGGCGGCTTCTGGCGGCGCGGGCCGCGGCCGCGGGGACTTTTATGTAAGCGAGAGGCGCGGCGCGGCGCGACGGGGTGAGGGCGTGTGTGTGGGCGTGGGTGAGCAGACGGACGGACGGACGCGCTGACGAGGCGGGCGCGCGCTTGTTGCAGAGGCGCAGCAGAGCTCCAGCTCGGCGGACGCGTCCCCCCAGGGCGACGAGTACCGCTGCTTCAGCCAGGAGGAGCCCAGCGACTCCGACTCGCTGTCGGAGGACGGTAACTGCGGCCGCGGCATCGTCAACCCCAACTACCCGGGCTTCCAGCACTTGGCGCACACGCTCCAGCTGCGCCAGCGGCCCGCGGACAGCGAGGACGACGAGGACGACGACGAGGACGAGGACAGCTGCTGCAACAACAACAACAACGTCCTCGTGCTGTGCAACGGCAACAACAACAACAGTGACAT
The DNA here is from genome assembly GCA_011170035.1 of Teleogryllus occipitalis. Lineage (NCBI taxonomy): Eukaryota > Metazoa > Arthropoda > Insecta > Orthoptera > Gryllidae > Teleogryllus > Teleogryllus occipitalis. The sequence continues at coordinate 56,207 of BLKR01006285.1, forward strand.
CGAGGACAACAGTGCGGCCGAGAACAAGATCGACAGTATCAACCACTTGGACAGTGTCGAGAACTTCCAGAAGGCCTTCTACGACAAACCCAAGTTCAACATTCCGTTGGACCCGGAGCCCCCGGCAGCCGCGTGCTGCTGCAACGAGTCGCCCACGGTCCCGTCGGTGCAGGAGAAGGACCTCAACGTCCACTTCGAGGAAGCCAGCTCCGACGGCAGCCCGGGCTGCTTCTCCAGTGACAGCTCCAGCAGCAGCTGCAGCAGCAACAACCACTCGGGCGACTGCTGCAGCCGGCGCTCGACCAGCTGCAGCAGCTGCGAGGCCGACGCGCCCTCGCCGGCCGTGCCCGTCGCCGCCGACGGCGCGCTGGAGCTGGAGGTGGCCCGCCAGGCGCCGCCCGCGCCGCCGCCGCCCCCGGCGCGAGACGCGCGCTACGCCGTGGACAAGTGCCAGCTGGTGACCGGCATGGCGGCCGTGGCGCTGGACGCGCAGGCCATCGCGGCCGCCAAGATGACCGACGCCTTCCTGTCGGGCGCCAAGGAGGAGATCCTGGCGGCGGCGGCGGTGGCGGCCGTGGCGTCGGCGGCGCCCCCGCCGCCCGCGCCGGCCCCCGCCCCTATGGCGGCGGCGGCGGTGGCGGCGCCGACGGCGCCCGCCGCCCCCGCGCCGCAGCCGCCGCCCCCGCCCCCGGACTCCAACCGCGCCGCCGAGGAGCGCGAGAAGTTCCGTCGCGATGAGCAGGCGGTGGAGGGCTGCAAGGAGAAGGACATGGAGGACCCCGTGGTGCCGCGCAAGAAGGAGAAGATGGAGATCAACTACTGCGTGAAGAAGAGCAGCGCGGTGGCGGCCGCGGCGGCTGCGGCGGCGGCGGCGGTGGCGGCGGCGGCCGCCGCGGCGTCGCCCCCGCCCCCGCCGGCCCCCGCGCCCCTCGCCAACGGAGGGGGCGTGGTCCGGAGGCGCGAGTTCGCGCCCCGAAGGGACGCCGCCACGCTCTCCAACCGCCGCTCGCTGCCGGCCGCCAGGGAGAAGAAGAGGACGTCGCCGGAGATCTTAGGTGAGCGGGAGGGGCGGTGGACCAACCAGCACACAAAGCAAATGCGCGCATCGATGTGACCTTACTTCATTAAAATCTTATACACCCATCACGTGATATAAATAGAGAAATAAAACAATGTGTACTGACAACGACTTTCTTTAAAAATAAAAAGGCCAAAGTCGGAGTCAGAGTAAAATAAAAAGACCAGAGTCTGTGGGCCAGAGTTGTACTCAAAGTACAAAACTTCATTTACGTAGTTACAATTCATCAGTTATCACTGTATGTCGTATATTATTAACATTGATGTTAATCATGAAAAATTAACTTAACGTCCCTACACATCGATGGGTGCACTTACTCAAAGTCATTACACTATATTTATGTATACACTAATATTTTATGGTGTTTGTTGGTGTTGTTTACACACATTCGTACACAAAAAATTATCTTTGTTATTTTCTTTCAGTGACACTGTTTAAGTGATGTACACATTTCTCACAGTGCTTATGCAAAAACATGAGTCACTTTGCTAAAGCAGCGATCCGCTTACAAAAATGAGAAGAGTGCTGCTGTGTGAATAGAGGCGTGTTTTTTATTAAGCAAATATAACATTTAATGAATTAAGTACTGAGAGGGAAATGGGAAACTATTTCAGCTCTTCTCATGACAATGCGACGAGAAAAAAATGTGAAGTAAATGGATTTACGCTTGTCTGGCTTCCACTTGCTGTACATATATCCAATGAAGCATAAGCTTAAGCATAAATATATACACACATTGCAGGATATTCGCATAGTATCACTTCCATTTCATCCAAATAATGTGAGTATGATTGTGAGTATGAGGGCCTCCCTCCAGCACTTTTGATTCGTCCATTATTAAATAAAAAAAATATTATTTGCACACAGTATGAAATGTAGGCGGCAATGTTATCCCGTGAATATTGTTTGCCGTGTTCACATCGAGAACCAATTCAATTAATACTTCAACAAAAATACATATTTGAGTTTAGGATATGATTTATTTTCAGAAGCCCATCCATTTATTTATTTCCTGTTTTTCGTCACCCTCAATATCTCAGCAAAATTAGTGTGATATTAAATCAAATTCAAATCATAAAAATTTCTCGGTTAAATGCAGTTTTCCTTATCTGAAAATCAGAGCTACAAAAAAGAAAACAGTTCGCCTTCTGTAATCCACTTTCTTCTTAAAGTCACGTCCAAAAGAACATATTTCACATATAATTTAATCTGAAATGTCCAATGCGCGATCTACTATTTTCAGCTTTATACAGTTACTACATTACGAGTAGTTTAATTATACTTTGCATTATAACAGGACAACTCAATCGTCATGAATTTGTAGTTAATGTCCTGAGTGCCTTTGAAAAGAAGTTAAATTGTTCAAAAAACTATTTAATTTTGTCTAAGGAGAGAACTGATGTAAAGAACCCAGCACATGTTCTACAAAGAACGTTTAAAAAAACCGCATCTGTGCACTCATTAATCTAAAGATCACATTAGAAAATAATCTGCTTTTAGTTGGCATTCCATCTCGACTATGAAGAATTGTATATTAACTTATTTTTAATTTATTATATATTTTTATATAATTATATTGGTTATAACATGTTTTAACAACATCAGGCGTTTCATGCATTTATTAACAAACTCTGTTCCATAAATTAATAATAATAATAATAATAATAATAATAATAATAATAATAATAATAATAATAATAATAATAATAATAATAATAATAATAATGTATTTATTCATGTCGAGCCTCAGGCCATTTGGTCTAATCTTCCTCCCAACCGCAAGAAAATTAGGGCCTACGCACTTTGAAGAAACACGTTTTACTTTATTTAATAAACGAATTCATTTCAATTCCTCAATTAAGTACACAATCGTGGGTAAAACATTTTTAAGATCTGTTACTCTTGAACGATCTTATTAACCCATTTAGACCCGCTGTTCCCGTACGGGAACAGTAGTTTTCAATGCTCTAAATACCAGGAAAAACAACAGTTTCCTATTGTTGCGTCACGGAACGATAGCATCGTATCTGTTTTTATCTCCGAGCGATTATATTTCTCGGTTCGTTCATTCTGGATGCAATTGTTTGTGAGAAAGCAGTAGCGTATGCACGTTGCAATGGCTTCAACGAAAAGGTATGTATTTTATGTACGTATTTCATCGTGTGTATAAATTATTCTGTAGCTATTAGTATCTCGAGAGATCATTTTACAATCCTTTAAATTATGATTGTTGTAAGTGTTCACATTGCAGAATTATAAACATGCAAATTATAATGTTCCCGTATGGGAACAGCGGGACTGAATGACAGGGTATAAACTTTCTTTCTTAGGTTGACTGTAAACGAGATTGCAGATCTTCTGGCGGATGAAAACGATGTTCTGGAAGGTGATATAGTAATTGTACCACCCGAAGGCGATATTTCTGAAGAAGATAGTGGAGAAGAAGATGAAACTGAACTGGATCGTTTGTCCGGAAAACAACTTTTATCTCATGCGGAAGGAAATGTAAAGAAAATTATATCAGGTGAGGTGGTGAAAGAAGTTGTTTCAAACACAGTTTCAAATTTGAAAGTAAGTGACTCAGAAAATCTGAAAAGAAAAGAGAAAAAGAAAAGAAAATTAAGAAATTGGATAAATGAAGATAAAGAGGAAACTACTCTCACAGAATGGGAAATTCCTGATTGGATTTTGAATTTTGACGAGGATCCTGTAAAGCTTTTTGAGTTATTTTACAGTAATGATATAATTCAAATGATTTGTGATTATTCCAACTTGTATGCCCGTCAGAAAGGTGAAAACAATCTCAATCTTCAACAAGATGAAATCAAGGTATTTTTGGGAGCTTTACTTGTTAGTGGTTATTCTCAAGTACACAGAATGAGAATGTACTGGGAACAGAGGCCAGACAGTTATAACAAAGCTATATCTGATGCAATTTCTAGAAATAGATTCATGAAAATTATGAAATATCTACATGTGTGTGATAATCAAAATTTAGATAGATCGAATCGCTTTGCAAAGATAACGCCTCTTTGGGAGATGTTGAACAAGAAATGGTTGCAGTACTTTCCAGGTGACATAAATTTGTGTGTAGACGAGTCAATGATTCCGTACTTCGGTCGTCATGGGGCAAAACAGCACATCCACGGGAAGCCGATCCGTTTCGGTTATAAAGCATGGTGTTTGTGTACCCGATTAGGTTACCTTATCCAGGCAAAT